>JARQOC010000005.1:287217365-287518571 GCA_033576535.1 Allobates femoralis
ATTCCCTGTACCTTCTCCTTCCCCTGTGCCCCTGCCTCCTCTGTGCCTTCTGGCTCCTGTGTGCCTGCCTCCCATCACTGAGCCACCATACAATGCTCACCCCTGAGCCACAATACAGTACTAACCACTGAAGTAATGTAGAGTGCAGACCACTGAGCCACCATACAGTGCTGAATACTAAGCCACTGTACCATGCTAACCACTAAGCCACCATATACAGTGCTAACGACTGAGCCACTGCACAGTGCAAACGACTAAGCCACTGCACAGTGCTAATGACTGAGCCACTGCACAGTGCTAACGACTGAGCCACTGCACAGTGCTAACGACTGAGCCACCGCACAGTGCTAACGACTGAGCCACTGCAAAGTGCTAACGACTGAGCCACCTCACAGTGCTAACGACTGAGGCACCACACAGTGCTAACGACTGAGCCACCACTCAGTGCTAACGACTGAACCACTGCACAGTGCTAACAACAGAGCCACCACACAGTGCAAACGACTGAGCCACCGCACAGTGCTAATGACTGAACCACCGTACATTGCTAACCACTGAGCCTCCATATACATTCCTAACCACTGAGCCACCATACAGTGGTAACTACTGACCTACTGTAGAGTGCAGACCACTGAGTCACCATATACAGTGCTAACTACTGAGCCACCATATACAGTGCTAACTACTGAGCCACCATATACAGTGCTAACCACTGAGCCACTGCACAGTGCTAACCACTGAGCCACCACACAGTTCTAACTACTGAACCACCATACATTGCTAACCACAGAGCCACCGTACATTGCTAACCACTGAACCACCATATATAGTTCTAACCACTGAGCCACAATACAATGCTAACCACTGAGCTACTGTAGAGTACAGACCACTTAGCCACCATACAGTGCTAACCGCTGAGTCACCATATACAGTGCTAAACACTGAGTCACCATATGCAGTTCTAACCACTGAGCCACAATACAATGCTAACCACTGAGCCACCATTTACAGTGCTCACCACTGAGCCACCATATACAGTGCTAACCACTGAGCCACCATACAGTGCTAACCACTGAGCCGCCATACAGTGCTAACCACTGAGCCACCATACAGTGCTAACCACTGAGCCGCCATACAGTACTAACCGCTGAGTCACCATATACAGTGCTAAACACTGAGTCACCATATGCAGTTCTAACCACTGAGCCACAATACAATGCTAACCACTGAGCCACCATTTACAGTGCTCACCACTGAGCCACCATATACAGTGCTAGCCACTGAGCCACCATACAGTGCTAACCACTGAGCCACCATACAGTGCTAACCACTGAGCCGCCATACAGTGCTAACCACTGAAGCGGCTCGTGCCTTGGCGGGAGATTTGAATCCCGCTCCACTGATTGGCTGTTGGCATGTGACGCTCTTTGGTGGTGGATTTGAATCCTGGCAACCATATCGGAACTTGGGTGTTCCAATATGGCGGTCGGGGCACTTCCGCTGCGAGCAGCCGTGAGATGAGCGGCTCGCGCAGCTCATTTCACAGCTGCCTCACCGCTGACCTCTGTGCGGTGGGTGATGAGCCGCGGCTACCGTCAGGAGATCAGTGATTTCGACTCGGATCCGATGTCCATAGGCTACCATTGTGCAGTCCTATGGACCATCACGGATCCGTGGTGTCCGATTTTAGTCACGGACACCAAAATCGCAGCAGGCTGGGATTTTGGCTCTGTGACTAAATCGGAAGGCTACGGATTGTGCTTAACCCCATTACGACCAATGACGAGTTTAGCCTTCATGAAAAGATGTCAGTTCCCGCATCATGATGGCTAAACTTGTCATGGCTTTGAACTGTCACTGCTTATAAACAAACAGTGACAGCTCAAATCTAACAGCTGTCTGTGACAGCTAACAGTCAGGGGCAGAGGTGTGGGGACCCTTGTTAACCCCTTCCCGACACATGTCTCATCCCCCTGTCCCCCCTGCCTCCGGTCCCCTGCTCATTTTTCCTGTTTGCCGCTGTCTCCGGCTTCCCCCCTGCTCATTCCCCCTGTCCCATGCTGGCTCCGGCCCCCCCGCTGATCCCCCTGTCCCATGCTGGCTCCGGCCCCACCACTGATCCCCCTGTCCCATGCTGGCTCTGGTCCCCCCGCTGATCCCCCTGTCCCATGCTGGCTCCGGCCCCCCACTAATCCCCCTGTCCCATGCTGGCTCCGGCCCCCCCGCTGATCCCCCTGTCCCATATCCTGGCTCCGGCCCCCCTGCTGATCCCCCTGTCCCATATCCTGGCTCCGGTCCCCCCCCGCCACTTCTTACCGCTCACGACCTTCTTCTTCTGCAGCTACCGCCTCCGTTTCCGGCCAGCCGGTCATCCTGCTGCTGCCGCCGCCTCCGCCCACCAGTCCTCCTGCTGCTGCCACCGCCGCCTCCTCCCGCCGGTCCTCCTGCTGCTGCCGCCTTCGCCCGCCGGTCCTTCTGCTGCTGCTGCCGCCGCCTCCGCCCGCCGGTCCTCCTGCTGCTGCCGCCACTGTCTCCGCCCGCTGGTCCTCCTGCTGCTGCTGTCAACCTGCTCAGCTCCGGTCTTCCCCCTCCTCTGACAACTCGGGCGCAGTGATCCACTGGATCACTATGCCCAAGCTGTGAGATCGCTTTTTACATCTTGATCCCCATGCAGGGGGATTCCCCTGCATGGGGATTGAGCTGCAGAAAGCAATTTGACAGCTCGGGCACAGTGATCCAGTGGATCACAGAAACCAAGCTGTCAGATTGTTTTCTGCAGCTTGCTCTCCATGCAGGGGAATCCCTTTGCATGGGGATTGAGCTGCAGAAAGCAATCTGACAGTTTGGGCGCAGTGGTCCAAACTGTGCAGTGATCCACTGCACAGTGATCCGGGCTTTCAGACCACTGCGCCCAAACTGTCAGATCGCTTTCTGCAGCTTGCTCTCCATGCAGGGGATTCCCCTTGCATGGGGATCGAGCTGCAGAAAGCAATCTTGCAGCCCCGGCATGGCACCCGGGCTGCCAGATCGCCGCTCTGCAGTCCGATCCTCCTGCATGAGGATCGAGCTGCAGAAAGTGATCTCGCAGCCTCGGCGCTGCACCCGGGCTGCCAGATCACTGCTCTGCAGTCCGATCCTCCTGCATGAGAATCGAGCTGCAGAAAGCGATCTCACAGCCTCGGCGCTGCACAGGGGCTGCCAGATCGCTGCTCTGCAGTCCGATCCTCCTGCATGAGGATCAAGCTGCAGAAAGCGATCTCGCAGCCTTGGCGCTGCACCCAGGCTGCCAGATCGCTGCTCTGCAGTCCGATCCTCCTGCATAGGGATCAAGCTGCAGAAAGCAATCTCGCAGCCCCAGAACTGCACCTGAACTACCAGATCGCTGCTCTGCAGTCCGATCAGTCTGCATGCGGATTTAGCTGCAGAAAGCGATCTCACAGCCCCGGTGCAGTGATCCAAATGTGTATTTATTTACTACTTACCAGAGATTCCTAATGGCGGGTCTAACATTGGCCCAATATTATGAATCTCAGGCTTAATGCCAGCTGTCAATAAAAAGCTGGCATTAACCCCTTTATTACCCAGTTTCCCATCGGCACCAGGGCAACTGGAAGAGCATGGGTACAGTCCCAGAAAATGGCGCTTCAATGAATGCGCCATTTTCTGGGGCAGCTGCGGGCTGCAATTCGCTGCATGGGAGGCCCAGAACGCTTGGGCCTTTCCATGCTGAGGATTCCAGCCCCCAGCTGCCTAGTTGTACCTGGCTGGGCCAAAAATATGGCGGAGCCCTACGTCATTTTTTTTTCTAGAATTAGTTCTAGAAATAAAAAAAGAATGGCCTTCGCTGTATTTTTGGTTGCAGCCAGGTACAACGAGGCAGATGGGGGTTGCTGGCAGTCTGTAGCTACCAAGTTGCACCTGGCTGGACCAAAAATATGGAGGAGCCCCACTTCATTTTTTTTTTCTAGAATTAGTTTAGAATTAGAAAAAAGGCCTTCGCTGTATTTTTGTAGCCAGCCATGTACAACTTGGTAGCTGGCTGACTGGAATCCTCAGCGTGGGGAGACCCAAATGTTGTGGGTCCCCCACGCTGCAAATTGCAACCCACAGCCACCCAAGAAAATAGCGCATTCATTAGGCGGCATTTTCTGGTGCTGTACCCCAACTCTTCCAGTTGCCCTTGTGCTGGTGGCACACGGGTTCTCCATATGCGACATGGTGTCCGCTAACAATTTCAATGGAAAATTAGCTCCAATTGTTAGCGGAAACCATGTCGGGTATGGAGAGCCCCTCCCTGTGTGCCTGAACATTGGAGCTCCCCCACAAGTGACCCCATTTTGGAAACTAGACCCCCGAAGGAACGTATCTAGATGCATAGTGATCACTTTGAACCCCCAGATGCTTCACAAATTGATCTGTAATAATAAAAAAAGAAATTATTTGTGGAAAAAAAAGTGCTTTTTCATTTTTACAGATGAATTTCTGAAGCATATGGGGGTTCAAAGTGCCCACTATGCATCTAGATACAATCCTTGGGTGGTCTAGTTTCCAAAATGGGGTCACTTATGGGGGAGCTCTAATATGGAGACACACGGGGACCCTCCCAACGCGACATGGTGTCCGCTAACAATTTGAATGGAAAATGAGGTCAAATTGTTAGCGGACACCATGTCGCGTTTGGAGGGTCCCTGTGTGTCTCCGCATTGGAGCTCCCCCACAAGTGACCCCATTTTGGAAACTAGACCCCAAAAGGATTATCTAGATGCATAGTGAGCACTTTGAACCCCCAGATGCTTCACAAATTCATCCATGAAAATGAAAAAACACTGTTTTTTCACAAAAAAATTATCTTTGCCTACATTTTTTCAGTTTCACATTGGCAAAGGGATAAAATACATCCCAAAATTTGTTGGGCAATTTCTCCTGAGTACACCGATACCTTATATGTGGTCATAAACCACTGTTTGGGCACACAGCAGGGCTCATAAGTGAAGGAGCGCCATTTCACTTTTTGAATGGAAAATTGGCTCCAAAATTCAAATTGCGCTCCTTCCCATCTGAGCCCTGCCGTGCACCCAAACAGTGGATTATGACCATATATGAGGTATTTGTGTATTCAGGAGAAATTGTCCAACACATTTTAGGATCCGTTTTATCCTGTTGCCCATGTGAAAATGAAAAAATTGAGGCTAAAAGAACATTTTTGTTACAAAAATTAAAATGTACATTTTTTCCTTCAACTTTATTTTAGTTCCTGTGAAGCACCTGAAGGGTTAATAATCTTCTTGAATATAGTTTTGAGCAGCTTGAGGGTGCAGTTTTTGGTATGGTGTCACTTTTGGGTGTTTTCTGTCATGTACACCCCTCAAAGGGACTTCAAATGTGATGTGGTCACTAAAGAAATGATTTTGTTAATTTTGCTGGAAAAATGAATAATTGCTGATGAATTTTGAACCCTTATAACGTCCTACCAAAATTTTTTTTTTCTTCCAAAATTGTGCTGATGTGAAGTAGACATGTGGAAAATGTTATTTATTAACTATTTTGTGGCACATAACTCTGGTTTAGCAGAATAAAAATTAAAAATTAGAAAATTGCAAAATTTGCCACAGTTTTGATTTTTTCACAAATAAACGCAACAATTATTGACCTAAATTTAATACTAACATGAAGCCCAATATGTCACAAAAAACAATCTCAGAATCACTAGGATCCGCTGAAGCGTTCCAGAGATATTTCCTCATAAAGGGAGAGTGGTCAGAATTACAAAAAATGGTCTGGTCATTAAGCTGCAAAGTGACTCGGTCCTTAAGGGGTTAAGGGTGCAAACACTTTTGGCCATAACCATATACTGTATATCTTTTAATATTTATATATATATTATATATATATACTAGCTGTAGTACCCGGCTACGCCCGGGTTAATAAATAACTGATATTAGCTATAATAAAATAGAATTTGAATATGTCATATTAATGACCTGTAGGAGAATAGAAGCTGAGCTGTGATTGATTGCTATAGGCAGCCTGATAAATCTCCAGCCAACAGTAAACCCTCCCCCTGGTCAGGCAGTATATGTTACCTCACACATACACATAATAGACAGCTCATGTGACTGACATCTGCCTTAATTCCCTATATGGCACATGTGTTGCACATTGGCTGTATTTAATCAGATGTTTATGTTTGGAAATTAAAGATAGCACACGTATGAGGCGAGTTGTGTGAGGTGATTTGTGCACATCTGTGTCTGTCTGTGTGGTGTGTGTGTCCCTGGGGTGTGTGTATGTGTGTGTCCCTGTGGGGTGAATGCACGTGTCCCTATAGGGTGTGTATGTGTGTGTGTCTGTGGGGGGGGTCTGTGTGGTGTGTGTCTCTGTTGTGTGTGTCCCTGTGGGGTGAGTGCATGTGTCCTTATAGGGTGTGTATGTGTGTCCCTGCGGGAGGGGGTCTGTGTGGTGTGTGTGTGTATCTGTGTTGCGTGTGTCTCTTTGTGGTGTGTGTGTGTCCCTGTGGGGTGAGTGCATGTGTCCCTATAGGGTGTGCATGTGTGTGTGTCCCTGTGGGGGGGGGTGTCTGTGTGGGGTGTGTGTGTCACTGTGTTGTGTGTGTCTTTTTGTGTTGTGTGTGTGTCTCTATAGGGTGTGTGTCCCTGTGGGGGGGGCTCTGTGTGGTGTGTGTGTGTGTCTCTTTGTGGTGTGTGTGTGTGTGTCCCTGTGGGGTGAGTGCATGTGTCCCTATAGGGAGGCTATGTGTGTGTGTCCCTGTGGGGGGGTCTGTGTTGTGTGTGTCTCTGTGGGGTGAGTGCATGTGTAGTTATAGGGTTTGTGTGTGTCCCCGTGGGGGTGTGTGTCTCTTTGTGGTGTGCGTGTGTTTGTTCGGGTGCGTGGTGAGTATCCAATGTTGGGGCTCACCTTAGCAACTATACACTTGCTGTTACTCTTTGTGTGCGTGTGGTGTGTATACATGTCCCTGTGCGTGGTGAATATCTCATGTTGGGGCCCCACCTTAGTGACTATATGCTGGTATGTGCTGTTAGTCTTTGGCGCTATCATTAAGCCCCTCTCATTCACAGCTGTCAACTGGTAACTGTCACTTTTTCCCCATTATGTAGATAGGGTCAAAATTGTTTGGTGAATTGGAAAGCGCAGGGTTAACATTTCGCCTCACAACATAGCCTATGACGCTCCCAGGGTCCAGACGTGTGACTGTGCAAAATTTTGTGGCTATAGCTGGCAGCTGTCGATTTTCCTCCAACACTTTTCCATGCACTTTTTCCCCATTATGTAGATAGAGGCAAAATTGTTTGGTGAACTTGAACGCGCAGGGTTAAAATTTCGCCTCACAACATAGCCTATGACGCTCCCGGGGTCCAGACGTGTGACTGTGCAAAATTTTGTGGCTGTAGTTTCGACGGTGTAGATACCAATCCTGGATATACATACGTACATACATACACACACACATTCAGCTTTATATATTATATATATATATATATATATATATATATATATATATACACTACCCTTCAAAAGACAATTTTGTGCTTGCTATGGAAACTCATACTTCTATTTATCAAATGAGTTGCAAAATAAATAGAAAATACAGTCCAGACATTAATCTTCCTCTGGCCAATGTCTGTGTTCTTTTGCCCATATTAATATTTTCCTTTTATTAGCCAGTCTGAGATATGACTTTTTCTTTGCCACTCTGCCCTGAAGGCCAGCATCCCAGAGTCATCCCTGCCTGTTGAGGAGCTGTGAGGCGTCGATTTCTCAAACTAGAGACTCTAATGTACTTGTCTTGTTGCTCAGTTGTGCAGCGGGTCCTCCCACTTCTCTTTTTACTCTGGTTAGAGCCTGTTTGTGCTCTCCTCTGAAGGGAGTAGTGCACATCATTGTATGAAATCTTCAGTTTCTTATCAATTTCTCGCATGGAATAGCCTTTATTTCTACGAACATGAATAGACTGTCGAGTTTCCCTTGAAAGTTCTCTTTTTTTTTGGCCGTTTGGAGAGTTTCATAAAACAAACAAATATAATGCTCCAGATTCTCAAGTAGCTCAAAGGAAGGTCAGTTTTATAGCTTCTCTAATCAACCAAACCGTTTTCAGCTGTGCTAACATGCAGTTCTTGTACAAGGGTTTTCTAGGGTTTTATAAACATCCATTAGCCTTCTAAGGGTACTTTCACACTAGCGTTTTTTTGAAATCGCAGCAGATGCCGTGAAAAAAACGCATCTGCCGCGATTACAGCATACCGGCTGCACTTGCGGCACAGTTGCGGCAAGCCCCATACAATGTATATGCGGGCTTGCGGCAGGTGCGGCAAGTACAGTTTTGGCACTTGCGGCAGGTGCGGCCGCGAAAAAAACGCACCTGCCGCAAGTGCCAAAACCACACTTGCCACACCTGCCGCAAGCCCGCATATACATTGTATGGGGCTTGCCGCAACTGTGCCGCAACTGTGCCGCAAGTGCAGCCGGTATGCGGTAATCGCAGCAGATGCGTTTTTTTCACCGCATCTGCCTCGATTTAAAAAAAAAAACGCTAGTGTGAAAGTACCCTTACACAGTTATCAAACACAATGTACCATTAAAACACTGGATTGGTGGTTGTTGGAAATGAGCCTCTATACACTTATGTAGATATTGCAGTAAAAAAACAGATGCTTGCAGCTACAATAGTCATTTTCTACAATAATCATTTTTTTTTCTTGAATGGTATAAGTTGAATGGAGCATCCATCATGCTGATCATGTCCTGATCCATCTGCTTTCATCCACAGGTATGTCTGAACTGTGAACCCAGAATACCCACTGCACCATAGAATCCTATGTACTCCTCTCCCTCTGTGTTAACGGGTCCGTCTGAACTGTGAACCCAGAATACCCACTGCATCCTAGAATCCTATGTACTCCTCTCCCTCTGTGTTAATGGGTACGTCTGAACTGTGAACCCAGAATACCCACTGCACCCTAGAATCCTATGTACTCCTCTCCCTCTGTGTTAACGGGTACATCTGAACCCAGAATACCCACTGCACCCTAGAATCCTATGTACTCCTCTCCCTCTGTGTTAACGGGTACGCCTGAACTGTGAACCCAGAATACCCACTGCACCCTAGAATCCTATGTACTCCTCTCCCTCTGTGTTAACGGGAATGCTGCTGTTTTTTCCCTGATTACAATTCCATGTATCATACTTTATATTTAGGTTTGCATATTGATAAGTTTTTGCTTCTTACACCTAATATTCTCCTTCCAGTTGATTATGTCTCTTTGTGCAGCTTTGATCCTTGTCAAATAACTGCATTTTGTTAATTACTTCCTGCTGTGAGACTTCCTCCTGCTCCCTCCTCCTCCCTTTTCTCATCTGGACTCATTTTTTGGTAATTTGAATGGTATAAGTTGAATGAAGAAGGTCAGACATGACCTTAGTCAGATATGACATTATTGAAGTGTGACATTTTAAAGTGTCATACAAGAAATATCCCAGAAATAACACAGAAGTGACCAGAAGGAACCAGCAAAACCCAGCTACCCTGTTTCCCCGAAAGTAAGACACCCTTTTCTTTAACTTTTTTGCTCCAAAAATGCACTATGTTTTATTTTTAGGGGATGTCTAATTTTGCCATTATCTAACCCCAAAAATTTAAAATTCACATGCTGCCCCCAATATCTCCACCATCCCCTTGCAGCACCAAATATACCCATGCAAAGCATCCCCCCACAGGTCTTATTTTTGGGGAAACAGGGGTAACTGTTTTTGTTACTTTACTTTTCAATTTTTTTCTCTTTTTTTTTTTTATTATGCCCTTTACTACAATGTCTGTTTTCAATGTCTTCAATACTTAAAATAACAGTGGTACGTGTAACTGCACAGTCCTCCACTCAACTCTGCTGTCCATGTGGTGCGACTGGAAGGCAATGACATAGCGGGACACTCAAACACTGTGTATAACTCCATTCACTATTAATCTTTACCATGTCTTTTATTTCACTGTTTGTTTTCTTATGTGCTCTCACCACCAACTTTTATCACCCTATTCCCCCTCCATCACCACTCATTCACATCAGCCCCTCTATCCTGCTCTACTCTATGTACAGCTCCCATGCTGTCTTCAGTTTACTGAAGATTCTCAGCCCATCATATTCCAAAGTTTGTCATAATAAATCATGCCCTAATTCCAAAAACTATCTGCTCTTTCTCTTTTTACTGCTGCTTCTCTCAGGTGATATCTCTCCTAAACCTGGTCCGCTGTCTGCTAACTTCAACCCCTCTCCCACCTCACACAGAAACCTCACTAACCTTATTAACATCACCTGCATACCTTCATCTCCCTCTTTTAATTGCGCTCTCTGGAATCCATGGCCTGTATGCAACAAACTTCCCTTCATTCATAACTACTTTCTCACTAACTCTCTTAACCCCCTGGCCCTCACTGAAACCTGGATCCAGGATTCAGACACTGCTTCCCCTGTTGCTATTTCTTATGGCATCTTACATTTCTCTCATTCCCCGAGACCTGGGAATAGACATGGTGGTGGAGTTGTTTTACTCCTGTCTTCACAATGTACTTTCCAGGTTATCCCTCCAGGCCCATCACTCTCATTCCCCTCTTTTGAGGTTCACACCATTAGGCTATTCCTTCCCCTTCCCCTCAGAGTAGCAGTGGTATACCGTCCCCCAGGGTCACCCACCCAGTTCCTCGACCATTTCTCTGCATGATTCATAAACAAAAACTCCAAGGAGTCAGGCCAAATCAATTGCAATTAATATTTATTAAAAACAACACTATGTTAAAATGACAATGTTAGTATTGGTACACAGGAGGAGGACCACATGACACAAATATACACCACAATGGTAATCAATCCTCAGGTATGGGAGACAACACACACAATCAAAAAAAGTCAGTGCCCCAAAACTGGATGCACCCCATATACCAAATTGAGGATGATACATATGAAGTTAATAGACCTATTTACCTTACTGCGAAAGCCCCCTGACGCGTTTCGCACCAGCTTCTTCTGAGGAGGGTGGTCGTGTTAAGGGAAAGCCAGCTTTTTATATTGTGTTCAATTAACCCAGCGTGCCATGTGACATCCGGTCCGAAAACCGGAAGTCGCGAGTGTCAGCGCGTCATAACCGGCGTCTATGGTTGCCCAGTAACCAGAGGCATCATATTCTGGCGCCCTGGCCAATAATATCTCGCGCCGCACATCACATCCGGCGCCACGTCATGCCTGTGCTCCAGCTCAGATGTCCGCCCCCTCGTGGCGTCACCACCGGGTCCACCCGTGGGCGTGAACAACATCCACCCCGCAGCACGCCCACCGCTACTGATTACAGGGCGGCCGGCGGTCACGGAGGAATGTAAATAACACGCCCACAGGCACCCGGATTCCTCAATTTGGTATATGGGGTGCATTCAGTTTTGGGGCACTGACTTTTTTTGATTGTGTGTGTTGTCTCCCATACCTGAGGATTGATTACCATTGTGGTGTATATTTGTGTCATGTGGTCCTCCTTCTGTGTATCAATACTAACATTGTCATTTTAACATAGTGTTGTTTTTAATAAATATTAATTGCAATTGATTTGGCCTGACTCCTTGGAGTTTTTGTTTATGAAGGATTCATTATTTTGGAGGGCCTTTTTACCTTGATAGGGTGGTTTGAATATATAATTTCTCTGCATGGTTGATACACTTCATGTCCTCAAAATTACCAACCCTCATTCTGGGAGACTTTAACATCCCCATAAGCAGCCCCACCTCCCCATCTGCATCCCAGGTCCTATCTCTCGGCATTACTCGGCCTCTCACAGCTCTCAATCTCTGAGACACACAAGGGTGGCAACACCCTTGACCTGATATTTGCTCGGCTCTGCTCTACCTCCTCCTTAGACAACTGACCTCTTCTCTCCGACCACAACATTCTCTCCTTCTCACTTACTAACTCTAACTCACCACAGCCTTCCCCTACCTATCAAACATCCAGAAATCTACAGGCCATTAACCCTCATGCACTCACAGATTCCTCCATCTCATCACTGTCCCCAATCTCCTCATTCTCCTGTCCAGATCTGGCAGTAAATCACTATAATAACACTCTTAGAAGCACCCTGGACCAAGTAGCATCCCTCACCCTCAGAACTTCCAAACATAGAACATAACAGCCCTGGCTCACATCACAAACTCGATTCCTCCAGCGATGCTCTAGGAGTGCTGAACGCATATGGAGGAAAACTTGCTCACCAGAAGACTTTATCCATTATAAATTCATGCTAAAAACCTACAACTCCGCCCTTCACCTTGCCAAACAAACCTACTTCACCACCCTGATTTCCTCACTATCTTCAATCCAAAAAAACTTTTTGACACCTTTCACTCTCTCCTCAGTCCTAAAGTGCAGGCACCCAGCACTGACTTCTGTGCTGACGATCTGGCCTCTTACTTTATGGAAAAAATAGACAATATCTGTCAGGAAATCAGCTCCCAGCCTCCAAGCGCTGCTACTCCCATTCTTCCTCACATCTCCTCTGGCTCACTCTCCACCCAGTTACAGAAGAAGAAGTTGCCAGGCTCCTCTCTTCCTCTCGTCACACTACATGCACCACTGACCCCATCCCCTCACACCTACTCCAGTCTCTCCGTCCGGTCGTCACCACTGACCTAACCAAAATCTTCAACCTCTCCCTCTCTTCTGGCATCTTCCCCTCCTCCTTCAAACATTCGATCATTACTCCATTATTAAAGAAAGCTTCTCTCGACCCATCCTGCACAAATAACTACAGACCAGTCTCCATCCTCCCTTTTATCTCTAAACTCCTGGAGGGCCTGGTCTACTCCCGCCTCACCTGTTACCTCTCCGCTCACTCTCTTCTAGATCCATTGCAGTCTGGCTTCTGCCCCCTTCACTCTACAGAAACTGCCCTCATCAAAGTGACCAATGACCTACTGACAGCAAAACGTAATGGCGACCACTCTCTGCTTATTCTTCTAGATCACGCTGCAGCTTTTGACACTTTTGACCTCCATCTCCTACTCTCTATGTTGCAATCATTTGGTATAAAGGACACTGCTCTCTCCTCACTCTCTTCCTATCTTTCTGACCGCACTTTCAGTGTATCATTTGCTGGCTCTACTTCCCTCCCTCTTCCTCTCACTATTGGGGTCCCTCAGGGTTCAGTCCTTGGACTTCTTCTCTTCTCTCTCTACACAGCCTCATTTGGACACACCATCAGCAAATTTGGCTTCCAGTACCATCTTTATGCTGACGACACACAATTATACACTTCAGCTCCTAACCTTACCCCTGCAGTATTAAAGAACACCAATGACTGTCTAACTGCTGTTACCAACATCATGTCGGCTCTCTATTTAAAACTTAACCTCTCCAAAACTGAACTTCTTTTGCTCCAGCCCTCCACTAACCTCCCTAAATCTGATATCTCTCTCTCAGTGTGCGGTACCACGATAACTCGAAAACACTAAATATTTTTGATACAGGGTACACCTAATGTCATTTATTTTCAGCACGGGTGGTATCTTCTAAAATATATAACCTTTATTGTTTTAATTAAAACTAGGATCAGTTTTGATCCTACACACACAGTGTAAACTTGTAAAGAGGGGATGAGGGGGACGGGTCGCCCTGTTCTCTCCCTATCTCCCCCTGCCTAACAGCGGAGTTTTCACCTAAAAACCCTGCATGGTGTCCCCGCGTATGCTGCGTTCCCATATGCAGTCTAGCGCATGCGCACTGCATTCCTATGCTTAACATAGGAACACGTAGTGCCTGCATTTGCTGCGTTCGGGTGCAGATGCAGAAGATATGTGCTCCCTCCAGGGACGCAGCATGTTGCATTTTTTGTGTGCTCGGGGACCTTGGAAAATCAGCAAGCTTCCCCAAGCGCACAAAACAATGCATTGGCGTCAATGGGTCCGCAGTGTTCTGCGCATGACAGCGCAGGAGAACGCTGCGGACCCATTGAAATCTCTCCCGGTAGCCGCCGGTGATGTCACAGGAGATCACCGACGGCCACAGTGAGATCAGCTGGAGCCTCTGATGATCGCCTCCTCCCCGCCGCCGGTAATCTCCTAGCGGTGTCGGCGGGGAGAAACAGCTGATGTGACAGCTGTTTGAACCTTCCCGCGCCGACATCTCCTCTCGGTGTCGGCGCGGGAGATTCAAGCAGCTGTCAGATCAGCTGTTTAACCCCGCTGACACGTCCCGGAGCTTACCGGCGGCCGGGAGGAGGAGATCTCCGCCGCTGATCTCCGCCCCCGGACACCGCTGATTGGCTGCCCGGGCTCCACAGTGATGTGTCCGCAGGCGGACATTCTCCACTGCGGACACATCAAAATGATCCTGCTTCTCACTGCGTTTGTGTCAGCATGCCATCAGCATGCAGACACAAGCGCAAATGTGAAGGCAGCCTAAATAAAGATTTATTTATTTTTATTTTTCACATTAACAATGTATAGAGTGTATTTCCAAATCATTTAATGTTAGCTTCATTAAAAAAAAAAACGTGCTTTTCTTTCAAAAATAAGGACATTTCTAAGTGACCCCAAACTTTTGAACAGTAGTGTGTGTGTATGTGTAGAGCACAATTTATTGCCTGTGGTGTGGCAACGTTTCGGACTGCATGTCCTTTCTCAAGCAGTGATTGTGTCAAATTAACAGAGTTATATAGGTGCTCACATACATTACATCAATCAATTAATTAATTATATACCGTGTTTCCCCGAAAGTAAGACCCTGTCTTACATTCTTTTGGGGGCCAAAAGTGGCCCCCTGTCTTACTTTCGGGGGGGGCCTTACATTGGCGGCCCCAGCCATCACCCATCCATCCACACTGCGCACACACACACACACACACACACACACACACATCCATAGATCCATACATACACAGATCCATCCATCCATTCACACTGCACACACACACACACATCACACATACCCCCCCCCCCCCATACAGCTGCGCTGCCGGTACTTACCGGCACAGCTGTTCGGTGTCCCTGTCCCTGGTGTCCCCGGTGCTCCCGGCGTTCCTCTGTGTGGTGCAGCCTCATAACTATGTCATCCGGGCTGCCGGGCATATCCCGTTCATAGCCCGTCCATTCACAGCCCCCCCGGCCCTCTCTCTGTAATCACGGAGCTTCCGGAAGCTCCGGTATCCAGGCAACAGCAGAGCGTGATGACGTCGGGCCAAAACGTCTCGGAGCGCCTATGCTGATTGGCTCAGGCGTCTGAGCCAATCAGCATAGCCGCTGCGATGACGCTCTGGCCTCTGATTGGCCAGACGTTGTCATGCTGCTGTTGCCTGGATACCGGAGCTTCCGGAAGCTCCGTGATTAGAGAGAGAGGGCCGGGGGGCTGTGAATGGACGGGCTATGAACGGGATATGTTCGGCAGCCCGGATGACATCGTTATGAGGCTGCACCACACTGAGGAACGCCGGGAGCACCGGGGACACCAGGGACGGGGACACCGAACAGCTGTGCCGGTAAGTACCGGCAGTGCAGCGGTATGGGTGTGTGTGTGTGTGTGTTGTGTGTGTGATGTATGGATGTGTGTGTGTGTGTATGCATGTGTGTACCCCTCCCCCCCGTGTTTCCCTGATAGTAAGACCCCCCTCCCCCCTACCCTGCCTTACATTCGAGGGGGGGTCTTACATTAGCAGACCCCCCCGTCCCCCCCACCCTGTCTTACTTTCGGGGGGGTCTTACTATCGGGGAAACACGGTAATAATGTATAAAATGTAGATATATATCATATCTCTTATTCAACAAAGTGACACTAGTGCATTATAAAGGTGCATCAAATAGTGCTAATATATCGGTCCGCACCTTATACATACAGTATACCTGGAAATCGGACTCTTATGGTTAAATTGTGCAATTGTGTCATTAAAATATACAGGTGCTCATCATATCCTGTTGGGAAATCATGTACTCACATCATACATCACTGTACTTTGCGCGTCCTGCCTTCGGCGTCACCTTGCCTTCACGGCGCATGTCTGTGACCGGAAGTGACATGTTACCCATCATCCTTTGTACTGCGCATGCGCATTTCATTTCTGAAGTTGGCGGCGCCATATTTGTTATGGTCCGCTCTAATAGGCACTTTACCAATTGTTGCTATAGTTACCAATAGCTGCAAGTGCGCATTAGTGCCTTGAATTCACAGCTCCCATTACATTTAGAGTCATAATAACAATAATTAGAGGAGATAATTCATACTACAATAGCAATACAAATATGATAGCAATTGAAAAAATTAGTTTTTATCATTACAGTACCAATATAAATATAATAGAAATTATTTTATTTGCATTATATTTAGCACTCCTATGGGTGCATTAGTTTATAAAAACTCCCCTGTGTACTAAGGTCTGACCACAGGCCATTTTTCAGCGTCACTCGGTGGAGGATACACCACTTTTCAGTGAAAATATCCCCACTTTTCGTACTTATCTGGAGCCACATGGGATTTTAACCCCAGGGTCCCTGCACACGTGTCACTATAGACCTACTCCACTCAAGTTAATTAATCCTATTAGTCTCCCAATGAGTGCTAAAACGCATATATATTTTATGAATGAAATGCTTTATTTGTTTAGAATATTATTAGAGAATATAAAATTACGTTTTTATTTTTCATTTTTCTCCTCATTAATATCTTAATTCTGAGTCTTATCAAAGATGCATATTTTAATAAATCCGTGCCCTATATGCGCAATGGTAAATTTGTGGGGACAATGTCGAATTGCAGGACGTCCAACTTTATATTGTGAGCATAAGTTCCCTTCAGAACAACAAGCACCTAAATAAAATTAAAAACAAGAACAAATTAATATCAGAATATTATAATTCATCATAAAAATATTTTTTCACAATAGTATACAAGTGACACTCAAAAAATTTAATAAGGGTGCTATAATTCAGACAACACTTGTTTTAAAATCTAGATTGAGGCCATTTGGCCTCAATGTATTCAATCTCATGATCCATTCTAATTCCTTTCTCTTAAGGAGTGGGACTCGATCACCTTCCCTTCTCATTTGTGGAATTGTATCAATAATCTTAAATCGTAGCTGTTTTTCCTTATGTCCTTTTTCCACAAAGTGCCTTGGGACTGGCAGGTCCATACTTTTTTTCCTTATGGTATGTCGGTGTAAATTCAATCTTGTCTTAAAATCGCAGGTCATTTCACGGACATACCATAGGTTGCATGGACATTGTAGTACGTATATCACATAATCTGAGTCACATGTTAGTAAATGTTTAATCCTAAATTTCTCATTGGTCACTGGATGGTGAAAAACATTGCCTTTGATTATCAAACAACAGTTTATACAGGATCAACAGGGGAAATATCCTTTTCTATCTGTTCCTGTAATTAACTTTTGATACGATTTTTTGAATGTCCCAATATCAGACCTCACCAAGGTGGAGTCTATAGTCCAGTTACACTTATATGAGAATATGGGTGGTTTGGAAAACTCTTCTACATGTGGCAGACATTTATGTAGCATCCCCCAATGTATACGTACAATATCTGCAACTAATCAAAATTTTTTATATCTTTTTTCTGGCCTAAGATATCCTGTCTGCCTCATTCTTCTACCTTACTATTTTGTTTATTTAACAGATTAGAAGGATAACCTCTATCCGAATTTTTTTTTATCATTTTATCCATAGATTTTTTACGTGACCCTTCTTCACTTTCAATCCTTTTTACCCTCAATAGCTGGCTATAGGGGATTCCTTCCAACGTTTTTTTAGGATGTTGACTTGAAAACAACAGCAGATCATTCCTATCCGTAGTTTTTATGTACAATTGTGTGGCAAGTTTGCAGCCTTTTCTTTCAGCACTCACATCAACAAATTATATATTTGTGTCTGAATGTACAAGAGTAAATGTTATAGTCTCGTCTATAGCATTAAGGAACCTGTGAAAGTCCAATAACATATTTTTACTACCAGTCCATATGTGAAGATGTCGTCTATGTACCTCCACCACGCAGCAACATAACTGAAGTGGTGGGCTACATAGACAAAATCTTCCTCTAACACGCTCATCACAATATTTGCGTATGCGGGAGCCATATTGGCGCCCATTGCGGTTCCTCACCGTTGTAAAAAATAATCATCACCAAATAAAAAATAATTTCTTGTCAACACTAGTTCTAACAATTGTTTGATGAAATCTTTTACATCTTCTGGTTTCTTTATGCAGTTTTTTCATCACCACTCTCACACCTTTTTCATGATCTATTGAAGTGTATAGAAAAGTGACATCGAATGAAGCCAATGAGACCTCACTCGATAGTTCCACTCCTCCTATCTTTGCAAAAAATCTGCCGTGTCTTTTACAAATGACTCTGTTTGTTGGGTGATAGGGTTCAGAATCTTATCTAAGTGTTTTCCTATCTTGGACAGAACAGAGTCACAGCCAGAGACTATTGGTCTACCTGGGGGATCTATGAGAGACTTATGTATTTTCAGCAATACATACATTACCAGTGTTGTAGCGCATTTCACAGTAAGAAAATCATATAGATCTTGATCAATCACCTTTTTCTCCAAGGCTATTTTCAATACACCTTTAATGTCTTTAGCAATTTCAAATTTTGGATCATGCATCAGTCTCTCATAGACCCCCAGTTCGGCCTTTTGTCTATTGATCTCTTGGATATAACTCTGCCTGTCCATTATCACCACTGCGCCGCCCTTGTCGGCGCTTTTATTATAATACTTTCATCTTTCATCAATTGATGCAAAGCATTCATTTCCCCTTTTGTCATATTCGGGGCTTTGAATTCTTTGCTTGAATTATTTTTCAATAATCCAATATCCTTATTCACAGCCGTGATAAATGCTTCAATGACTGAGGGAGTACTTGGTGGTGTAAAACTCTTATTTCTTAAACCCACTTGTTTCAGGCTTAGTTCACTATTTACAGTGTCAGTTACTGATGGTCTATTACAAAAATGTTCCTTTAGTTTAATGAGCCTAAAAAAATTCAATAGATCTAAATTCAATTGGAACCAGTCCACGTGTGAAGTGATCCCAAATGACAAACCCTTATTTAACACAGATTCCTCATCTCTAGATAATACCCTTTTGGAAATATTTACAATTAGACCTGCTCCTTGCTCCTCGTTACGATTTGTTTCTCAGCTGCTGACTTGTTTTTCCCTTTTTTCTTGTCTTCGATGTTTCCTTCCTCCCCTCCTTTTCTGGGTTTCGGTTTGTCTTTTGGAGGATTTTCTGGATCTGAAAGAATTATTAATAAAAGTCACAATATTCTTTATCACTATTATGATATAAAAAGTTCCCTTTCGGCCAATAACCTTTCTTTTTCCAATTCCCAGCATTGTCAGGCTGCCAATTGTAGATTTTTCCGTTCCTATAGTCCTCCATATCTCAGTTCCATTTGCATCATTTAACATCCTCCAACTCAAGACGAAATTTCACCAATTTAGAATTTAAAATTTTATAAAATGTATTCCACTCCTCTTCTTTTACTAAGGATTTAATTGCAGTCTCTAATTCAGGTGACTCAGAATTATATTTTTTTAACTGTTTCTGTAAAAACTCTATACCAAATCTCGTGCAGAAAAATGGATCATGTGCCATCAGGTTTGGGCGGATGTTAGAACGTAGTCCTCTCAGAATTTTCTTGTCTCTATAATATTGACTTAAAGTGGTTAAGTGCAATTGCAACGTTATAATTTTCTTCAATACATTCTCATATTTTTTCTTTAAATCATATAGCGATGGAGTGCTTAAAAATGTAGCATCTACCTCCACCTCCTTAAATATTCTTTCCTCGTCTTCACTTGTGTATGTAAATATGCCAGGCTCAAAACCGTTATCCATGGTCCACAAAAAATAGTCAAAAAAACAACCATAAAAAATATTGCTAGTGCAAATTTCCACAGCAGTAATATGATTAAATAAAAAAGGAACAGCACCGAAGTTTTTTTTACCTACGATGTCAGACATAATGTTGCTGGTATATACTGACGGGGAGGGAGTGAGAAGGGAGGGCATGGGGGAGGGTTTGGCTTGGAGCCCACAGGGGAGTAATAAAATAAACCCAACCCCACAAAGTGATGCTGTGCTGTACACATGCTAATTTGCAGCACTGTTTTCCCAGTGTTTGATAACACTTTTCTTTACAATAATACATGTAATCATTGAAGTAAAGATATGATTGCAGTTAATTTTATAACCCTGAATCCTGCTGGTTGGTTCCCTTTAAAACTAAATTTTGTGAAGGTGTCAACAGTCACCAATTATTAGGAAGTGTACAGGCCTTTGCATTGAATGACTTCAGCACATCTGCGGCCTCATGAAATCTCTTGTCTCTCACACTGCTCTGGTGTGATTTTGGTCCACGCTTCTTCAAGTCTCTTTCACAGTTATGTGACTCTGAGTTTGGTTGCCATAACTTTGTCACTGAGAATTTTTCAGAGGTTTTTTATTGCATTTACATCAGGACTTTGGGCTGGCCATTTCATTGTTTTAATGTTTTCCATTTAATGGACATGCTTTACCTGTTTTGCCGTTTGACATCGAGCATTTTACTGCATCAGAATTGCTGGCTAATTGAGTGCTGAATGCAAGTAAGGAACCATGTGTTATTGAAGAAGGTTCTGATACACACGTGTATTCATTCTGCCATGTAGCTGTATGAGAAGTTCAACCCCTACAGCAGCTAACATTCCCCAAACCATGACACTTTCTCCACCACATTTCACTGACTTCTTTATGCACTGTGGGTTCAGTCTTTCCCCAGTTTGTCGATAAACATAATGTTTCATCAGACTCAAATCAATTAAATGTGCTTTCATCACTAAAATTAACTACGGACCACTTCTCCTCTATCCACACAACATGCTCCTCACCAAAGGCGAATCTAGCCTTTTTATTTTTTCTGTTAATGAGAGGTTTGATCACTGCAGAGTGGGCTTTTAGTCCAAAAGCTCCTAAACGTCATGACACTATACCTTACCCTGTTCAGTGTTGAACTGACAAGCTATTCCAGCTGCATTGTTGAAACGATTACACATGGAGATTCTTCGCATTATCCTGCCTCTCTTGCATTTGTCTTTTGAGGGCAAAAGGCCTTCTTGGGTGACTTGAAAGAGCTTGTGATGTTGTAAAGATGCAATATTCTAGAAATCACAGACTTGGAATGACCAACATCTGTTACTATGGTTGAAAGGGTGACCCTTTTGGCCTTCATCTTGACAACCTGATGCCGGACGGTTTCAGTCAATTTGGAATGGTACACAATTAGGGATGGGAGAACTTGTGGTTTTTCCTCGGGTTTGTGACCGGGGTTGCTGTGATAAAGCCGGTTAATGGTTAATAATCAGACTGATTATACTTACCGGGTCCGCATCATCCCGTTCAGCTGTGCCATGGCATTGTGTCTCTTCTGGGTTCCCGGGGGGTAGTAGTCATGTGACTGGCCACAGCTAATCACGTACGTCAAGATGATAAGGGGCGGCCCAGAAGTGACACCAGGAAGAGAGGACGCGGACCCAGTATATATTAACTATTGGCTAACTTTACTGCTGCAACCCCAGTCACGAACCCGAGCAGTTCGCCCATCCCTACACACAATATTTGCAAGGTAAGTGCAAACTGGAAAGTTAGCTGCCAGTTAATAGAGCTTGTCAGATAATTAAGCAAATTAGGACCAGGTGCCAGAATAATCTAAAACAAATGAGGTGGATCCAGCATACATTCTGCTTACTTAATGTGTTTATTGGCACATAAATAAAAACATCACAACCCCGTGGGGTCCCGCTATACGCATTTCGGTGTCCTCCCCTTTGTCTGGGGAGCCGCCTTCCTTTTCCCTTTTCCTAATTCAGCAAGTGCCAGAATACTACAAATAACTTGCAGGTATCTGAAAGTGTTCTCTAATTTTGATCAGTGTTCTTTTTCATTTATCTCATTTACATTTTTATTACCGTATATACTAGTGTAAAAGCTGACCCGTGTATAAACCGACCCCCCTACTTTTGCCCCCAAACCTGGGAAAACCTATTGACTCATGTATAAGCCGAGGGTGGACCCCAGCACAGGTATACAGCCCCCAGCAGTGTGGTATACAGCAGCCTCCCCAGTGTTATATACAGGCCCCAGCAGTGTTACAGCAGCCTCCCCAGTGGTATATACAGCAGCAGCCCCAGTGGTATATACAGCAGCAGCCCCAGTGGTATATACAGCAGCAGCCCCAGTGGTATATACAGCAGCAGCCCCAGTGGTAGTATACAGCAGCAGCCCCAGTGGTAATATACAGCAGCAGCCCCAGTGGTATATACAGGTCCCTCCCCATCGGTATACAGGGCCCCCCCCTTGCTGCCGCAAACCTGTAAAGTAATACATCATTATACTTATCCCTGTCGTCGCCGCCGCCGCCATCGCGCTCCTCCAGCTTCATCCGGCTTCTTCCGGCTTCCTCCTCTGGCACACAGACAATGACGTCATTGCCTGCGCCCACCGGAGGAGGAAGCCGGAAGAAGCTGGATGAAGCCGGAGGAGCGCGATGGTGGCGGCGGCGACGACAGGGATAAGTATAATGATGTATTACTTTGCAGGTTTGCGGCAGCAAGGGGGGGCCCTCTATACCGATGGAGGGGGGGCTGTATACCGATGGCGGGGGGGCGCAATATATATGACTCGCGTATAAGCCGAGGGGGGACTTTTCAGCGCAATTTTTGGGCTGAAAAACTCGGCTTATACGCGAGTATATACGGTATGTGCTTTAGAATATGTTCAATTTATGAAATAAGCTTAAAATACTGCTATTTTATCATGCTGGGATATTTTCACCTAGGACAATACAATGACCTTAATATTAAGGTAATTTTATGTTGTTCTCTAAGTTCGATTGCCAGTGTGTGTGTGTGTGTGTGTGTGTATGTATACAGTCATATGAAAAAGTTTGGGCACCCCTCTTAATCTTACTCTTTTTTTTTTGTATTGTTTTTTTGCAACAGCAATTTCAGTGTGATATATGTAATAACTGATGGACACAGTAATATTTCAGGATTGAAATGAGGTTTATTGTACTAACCGAAAATGTGAAATATGCATTATTTCAAAATTTGACAGGTGCAAAAGTATGGGCACCTCAACAGAAAAGTGACATTAATATTTAGTAGATCCACCTTTTGCAAAAATAACAGCCTCTAGTCGCTTCCTGTAGCTGTTAATGAGTTCCTGGATCCTGGATGAAGGTATTTTTGATCATTCCTCTTTACAAAACAATTCCAGTTCAGTTAAGTTTGATGGTCGCCGAGCATGGACAGCCCGCTTCAAAACATCTCACAGATGTTCAATGAAATTCTGGTCTGGAGACTGGGATGGCCATTCCAGAACATTGTAATTGTTCCTCTGCATGAATGCCTGAGTAGATTTGGAGCGGTGTTTTGGATCATTGTTTTGCTGAAAGATCCATCCCCGGTGTAACTTCAACTTTGACACTGATTCTTGAACATTATTCTCAAGAATCTGCTGATAATGAGTGGAATCCATGCGACCTTCAACTTTAACAAGATTCCCAATGCCGTCATTGGCCACACAGCCCCAAAGTATGATGGACCCTCCCCTAAATTTGACAGTGCTTAGCAAGTGTTTTTCTTGGAATGCTGTGTTTTTGTGGCGCCAAGCATAACGCCTTGTTGTATGACCAAACAACTCAATCTTTGTTTCATCAGTCCACAGGATCGTCTTCCAAAATGAAACTGGATTGTCCAAATGTGCTTTTGCATAGCTCAGGAGACTCTGTTTGTGGCGTGCATGCAGAAACGGCTTCTTTCGCATAACTCTCCCATACAGCTTCTCCTTGTGCAGTGTGCGCTGTATTGTTGACCGATGCAGAGTGACACCATCTGCAGCAAGATGATGCTGCAGGTATTTGGAGGTGGTCTGTGGATTGTTCTTGACTGTTCTCACCATTCTTCTTCTCTGCCTTTCTGATATTTTTGTTGGCCTGCCACTTCTGGCCTTTACAAGAACTGTCCCTGTGGTCTTCCATTTCCTTACTATGTTCCTCACAGTGGAAACTGACAGGTTAAATCTCTGAGACAACTTTTTGTATCCTTCCCCTGAACAACTATGTTGAACAATCTTTTTTTTTCAGATCATTTGAGAGCTGTTTTGAGGAGCCCATGTTGCCACTCCTCAGAGAAGGTGCAACTACCGTGTTTCCCCGAAAGTAAGACCCTGTCTTACATTCTTTTGGGGGCCAAAAGTGGCCCCCTGTCTTACTTTCGGGGGGGGCCTTACATTGGCGGCCCCAGCCATCACCCATCCATCCACACTGCGCACACACACACACACACACACACACACATCCATAGATC
Source organism: Allobates femoralis (assembly GCA_033576535.1). Taxonomy (NCBI): domain Eukaryota; kingdom Metazoa; phylum Chordata; class Amphibia; order Anura; family Aromobatidae; genus Allobates; species Allobates femoralis. The sequence continues at coordinate 287,241,777 of JARQOC010000005.1, forward strand.
CATACATACACAGATCCATCCATCCATTCACACTGCACACACACACACACATCACACATACCCCCCCCCCCCATACAGCTGCGCTGCCGGTACTTACCGGCACAGCTGTTCGGTGTCCCTGTCCCTGGTGTCCCCGGTGCTCCCGGCGTTCCTCTGTGTGGTGCAGCCTCATAACTATGTCATCCGGGCTGCTGGGCATATCCCGTTCATAGCCCGTCCATTCACAGCCCCCCCCGGCCCTCTCTCTGTAATCACGGAGCTTCCGGAAGCTCCGGTATCCAGGCAACAGCAGAGCGTGATGACGTCGGGCCAAAACGTCTCGGAGCGCCTATGCTGATTGGCTCAGGCGTCTGAGCCAATCAGCATAGCCGCTGCGATGACGCTCTGGCCTCTGATTGGCCAGACGTTGTCATGCTGCTGTTGCCTGGATACCGGAGCTTCCGGAAGCTCCGTGATTAGAGAGAGAGGGCCGGGGGGCTGTGAATGGACGGGCTATGAACGGGATATGTTCGGCAGCCCGGATGACATCGTTATGAGGCTGCACCACACTGAGGAACGCCGGGAGCACCGGGGACACCAGGGACGGGGACACCGAACAGCTGTGCCGGTAAGTACCGGCAGTGCAGCGGTATGGGGTGTGTGTGTGTGTGTGTGTGATGTATGGATGTGTGTGTGTGTGTATGCATGTGTGTACCCCTCCCCCCCCGTGTTTCCCTGATAGTAAGACCCCCCTCCCCCCTACCCTGCCTTACATTCGGGGGGGGGTCTTACATTAGCAGACCCCCCCGTCCCCCCCACCCTGTCTTACTTTCGGGGGGTCTTACTATCGGGGAAACACGGTAGGAGATCAACTTGCAAGTGGACACCTGAAATAGCTTTTCTCATGATTGGATACACCGGGCTATGAAGTACAAAGCTCAATGAGGTTATCAAACCAATTTAGTGCTTCAGTAAGTCAATAAAAAGTAGTTAGGAGTATTCAAATCATGAAAATCAGAAGGGTGCCCATACTTTGGCACCTATCAAATTTTGAAATAATGCATATTTCACATTTTTGGTTAGTACAATAAACCTCATTTCAATCTTGAAATATTACTGTGTCCATCAGTTATTACATATATCACACTGAAATAGCTGTTGCAAAAATACAATTTTAAACAAAAAAAAAAAGAGTAAGATTAAGAGGGGTGCCCAACCTTTTTCATATGACTGTATATATATAAATGTGTGTACCGTGTTAGCCAGTAGATAGAAAAATATATTGGAATCTGAGAGTCCTCAGTGGTTGATACCTTTTAATGGCTAACTGAAAAGATGGTAAACATAGCAAGCAGTGTCCCGAAAGCTTGCTATGTTTACTATCTTTTCAGTTAGCCATTAAAAGGTATCAACCACTGAGGACTCTCAGATTCCAATATATTTCTCTCTCTCTCTCTCTCGCTATATATATATATATATATATCTTTAACAACTGAGGCTGGTTTCACATTACGAATAGGGATGGGCGAATCTACTCGCTAGGACTCGTTACTCGGCGAGTAGTAAGGGACTCGCAGGACTCGGTACTCTGCGAGTTTCCCAGCGTTTACTCGCACGAGTCCAATGCAAATCAATGGCAAACGCTGACAAAACTAGGATTGCCATTGTCTTGCATTAGACTCGGCTACTGTGCCAGTGATAGCAGGGAAACTCGCAAAGTAACTGCTGTCATCGCCATGAATTTCTATTAAATTGTTTTAAAAAAAACACAACACAGAGAAAATTTTTTATTAGAAATAAAAAAAAAAAGCCATTAGAGACTCCATCTTTAATTAAAAAAATCCTCTTCCGTCCGACGCAATCCAAAACACGATGTCCACTCTGCTACATCCCCTGTGCATAGATATAGATGTCTATGCACAGGGAATGAGCAGACTGAGAACAATCTCAGCTCTGCTACATCAGGCAGCAGGCGGGCTCTAGGACCCTGGAGCTGCGGAAGCCAGCACACAGAGCAGACAGGACTCTTATCTGTGCGAGTTTCCCAGTGATTATTTAGACAGTAAACGAGTCCAATGCAAATCAATGGCAAAACTAGGATTGCTTCAGGCTGAAACTTCCGAGACACATCTGTGATTTGTAAATCGCACACTACTCGCTATTACTCGCTTCCCCATTCATTAACGTTGGACTCGCTAGACTCGCAACAAGTAGCGAGTCCCGGGCTCGGACTCGCTAGAGTCAAGCGATTCTGAGTAATTTAGGATTCGCCCATCACTAATTACGAATTTTTCAGTTGCGATGCTGTCCGATAAAAATCGGACAGCAGCTGACCGATTTTGGGCCCCATGCAGCCCTATGGGCATCGGACCGAATCAGATGTGCACTAAATGGCATCCGATTTGGTCCGATCCTATTCTGTCCGATTTTTTTATCGGTGCAAAAATCGGAGCATGCTCCGATTTTTGCACCGAAAATACAATCTGACAGAATCAGATTGGACCGAATCGGATGGCATTTAGTGCACATCCAATCCGACCCGATCAGTTTAACATGGGGCCCTATGGAGAAGGGTCCGAGGAAACATCTGATGTCTCCTCGGACCCCATTTTACTGTACTGAGCATGCTCAGTACAGTAAAACTCCTAACTGGGACAGCAGGGGTTAAAAAAAAACCAAAACATTTTATGCTCACCTCTCCCCGAGCCCCCGCCGTCTCCAGCCGTCTTCCTGCAGGCTCCCAGTGGCTCCCGGTGTCTGCAGAGGTCTTCTTCATGTGAACAGGACCTGCGGTAATGTCACAGTCACGTGACAGCAGGTTACACCATGGTAACCTGCTGTCACGTGACTGTGACATCACCGCAGGTCCTGTACTACAGTAGAAGACCTCTGCAGACACCGGGAGCCTGCAGGAAGAAGGCTGGAAACGGCGGGGGCTCGGGGAGAGGTGAGCATAAGATGTTTTTTATTTTTTATTCTGAAGGACAGGGGAAAGGAGGGGGAGTACTGGGGGACGTGAGGGGGCCACACAGGGGACGTGAGGGGGCCACACAGGGGAGAAGAGGGGGGACACAGGGGACATGAGGGGGCCACAGAGGGGAGAAGGGGGGGGACACACACAGGGGTGAAGAGGGGGAAAAAGAGGGGTGATGAGGGGGACACACAGGGGAGATGAGGGGGAGCACCAGGGGAGAACAGCTGTGACAGCTGACAGCAACTGATCCTGCAGAATGTCGGATCGGATGACCATTTGGCATCCGACTGCAGGGATCAGTTTAGATCCGATGCTGACCGATTTATATCGGACAGCATCGGATTTTAAAAAATCGTTATGTGAAAGTAGCCTGAGTTGTACATGGATTATCACTATCATATAAGTGGACTCTCCTCAGTATCATTGTACACATAATTTTCGGAGGTGGAGAGTTTTATCCCTATAATAATTGCAAAGTAGCCTGGTTCATCTTATGCTTCATGAAATTTTATTTACGCAATTGGTAAAACAGAAAGCTATATATTGCACCAATACAAGTTAAAATCATACATAGTGATCAGGTGTCTTCAGGACAGGAATTAAATCATGTACTACAAAACAGTTCCACAGAGGGGAAGCAGGTTTATCATAATCAGGGTATGGGGGAAGGTCACATGGAGAGGGATTTATTGGAAAACCTGAGACTCAGCCCTATATATGACCAGTGCCTCTAAGGGTCTAGATATTAGAACAGTATCACTGCAAATTATGCCCAGTCTTTCTCTTCACATCTCCTAATTCCCCTATCCCAGCATTAGATTCCTTATTGCTTACCCATCTGTAGTGTGCCTGGTTGTAGATGGTGATGGTACCCCAAAGCGTTTCCCTCCTCTTCTTCAGGGGCTGGTTCTCCCATCTATCTCCAGTCCCTTATATGTCACCCCTCTTAGCATCAGTTCCCCCGCACCTGTGCTGCACACATGCGGCCGCGGCACCCATGATCGGAGGCTTCCGGCGTACCCCGACCGGAAGTGCGTCATTTGACACTACTTCCGAATCCCAGAAGCCTTAGTCCCCTTGTGGACTAAATTAAAAACTTGGTTTTTCACCCTATCTGTAATCTAGGGGCCAACTGACTAACCCTTATAATGTCTCTATCCTATAATAGGTGCATCCTCCAGGGTAGAGAGTTGGGAAAATTGGATATAAATAAGAATACGCTCTTTGATTCTGCGGCTTATGATGTAGTGTATATGCGTCTGACTCGTTGTAAGTGCCCTTATGAAGTTTTCGTAAGGGTTCCCTATAGATGTTTCCCTTTAAATTTGGTATTAACTGTTCTTTATTATCTTTCTTCTGTTTTTATTTTTTTTATGTCATCTAATCTGGTTTTCCCCATTATTCCATCTGATACCCATTGTGACCAAAAGCCCGGATAACGGGGGTCGTGACAAAGTGGAATCTACATCACATAAGTTGATAAGAAAGAGAACAAAAAAACATTCTTTACTTTGTGTAGTATATTATGTTTGATCTAATTACACTTTTATTACTGTTTTTCCACTTAAAATGAGAAGTTTTCCCCTTAAGTGGAGGCTCTTGGTTTGTCTGGGACCCCCTATATGAGAAATAAGAGGGGCAGGAGGAGCACAGTGGGTTAAATCACCATGTTCGGAGTATGGGCATTCTGCCCTATTCCAAGATAGCTCCCTCGGTCCGCTTTGCGCGGTCGCGCGCCTCTCGTCGGCGACAGAAGGCTTCTGGGATTCGGAAGTAGCGTCAAATGACGCACTTCCGGTCGGGGAACTCCGGAAGCCGCCGATGGGCGCATGTGTGCGGCGCAGGTGCGGGGGGGCTGATGCTAAGAGGGTGACATATAAGGGACTGGAGATAGATGGGAGAACCAGCCCCTGAAGAAGAGGAGGGAAACGCGTTGGGGTACCATCACCATCTACAACCAGGCACACTACAGATGGGTAAGCAATAAGGAATCTAATGCTGGGATAAGGGAATTAGGAGATGGGAAGAGAAAGACTGGGCATAATTTGCAGTGATACTGTTCTAATATCTAGACCCTTAGAGGCACTGGTCATATATAGGGCTGAGTCTCAGGTTTTCCAATAAATCCCTCTCCATGTGACCTTCCCCCATACCCTGATTATGATAAACCTGCTTCCCCTCTGTGGAACTGTTTTGTAGTACATGGTTTAATTCCTGTCCTGAAGACACCTGATCACTATGTATGATTTTAACTTGTATTGGTGCAATATATAGCTTGCTGTTTTATCAATTGCGTAAATAAAATTTCATGAAGCATAAGATGAACCAGGCTACTTTGCAATTATTATAGGGATAAAACTCTCCTCCTCCGAAAATTATGTGTACAAATATATATATATATACACACACACACACACACACACACACACACACACACATACACACTGGCAAACGAAATTAGAGAACAACACAAAATGTCCTTTATGTTAAGATAGATAGATACAGTTGTGGCCAAAAGTATTGACACCCCTGCATTTCTGTCCCATAATGCTCAGTTTCTTCCTAAAAATTATTGCTATCACAAATTCTTTGGTATTATTATCTTCATTTAATTTGTCTTCAATGAAAAAAACACAAAAGAGAATGAAGCAAAAAGCAAAACATTGGTCATCACACAAAACTCCAAAAATGGGCCAGACAAAAGTATTGGCACCCTCAGCCTAATACTTGGTTGCACAACCTTTAGCCAAAATAACTGCGATCAACCGCTTCTGGTAACCATCAATGAGTTTTTTACAATGCTCTGCTGGAATTATAGACCATTCTTCTTTGGCAAACTGCTCCAGGTCCCTGACATTTGAAGTGTGCTTTCTCCAAACTGCCATTTTTAGATCTCTCCACAGGTGTTCTATGGGATTCAAGTCTGGACTCATTGCTGGCCACCTTAGAAGTCTCCAGTGCTTTCTCTCAAACCATTTTCTAGTGCTTTTTGAAGTGTGTTTTGGGTCATTGTCCTGCTGGAAGACTCATGACCTCTGAGGGAGACCCAGCTTTCTCACACTGGGCCCTACATTATGCTGCAAAATTTGTTGGTAGTCTTCAGACTTCATAATGCCATGCACACGGTCAAGCAGTCCAGTGCCAGAGGCAGCAAAGCAACCCCAAAACATCAGGGAACCTCCGCCATATTTGACTGTAGGGACCGTGTTCTTTTCTTTGAATGCCTCTTTTTTCTCCTGTAAACTCTATGTTGATGCCTTTGCCCAAAAAGCTCTACTTTTGTCTCATCTGACCAGAGAACATTCTTCCAAAACATTTTAGGCTTTCTCAGATAAGTTTTGGCAAACTCCAGCCTGGCTTTTTTATGTCTCGGGGTAAGAAGTGGGGTCTTCCTGGGTATCCTACCACACAGTTCCTTTTCATTCAGACGCCTACCACACAGTTCCTTTTCATTCAGACGCCGACGGATAGTATGGGTTGACACTGTAGTACCCTCGGACTGCAGGGCAGCTTGAACTTGTTTGGATGTTAGTCGAGGTTCTCTATCCACCATCCGCATAATCTTGCGTTGAAATCTCTTGTCAATTTTTCTTTTCCATCCACATCTCGGGAGGTTAGCCACAGTGCCATGGGCTTTAAACTTCTTGATCACACTGTGCACGGTAGACACAGGAACATTCAGGTCTTTGGAGATGGACTTGTAGCCTTGAGATTGCTCATGCTTCCTCACAATTTGGTTTCTCAAGTCCTCAGACAGTTCTTTGGTCTTCTTTCTTTTGTCCATGCTCAATGTGGTACACACAAGGACACAGGACAGAGGTTGAGTCAACTTTAATCCATGTCAACTGGCTGCAAGTGAGATTTAGTTATTGCCAACACCTGTTAGGTGCCACAGGTAGAGAAGCATCACATGATTTTTCTAACAGTGCCAATACTTTTGTCCACCCTCTATTTTATGTTTGGTGTGGAATTATATCCAATTTGGCTTTAGGACAATTCTTTTTGTGTTTGCAGGGGTGTCAATTATTTTGGCCACAACTGTAGATAGATAGATAGATAGATAGCAAAAAAAGGGGTTATTGAGCAGCGGTTCTTTTTTAGCAGGATGTTAGGTGCTAATCAGTCCTTAAGGTGGTATCCAGCCACCTATTCTAGACAAATAAATGCAAAAAAGGCTGCAGCACTCCAAATTCAGATGTTATTTCGCCTTTAATGGCCTTCAGGCATAAGATAGCGACGTTTCGGTCAGTGATGACCTTCTTCCAGCCAGGTTGGAAGAAGGTCATCACTGACCGAAACGTCGCTATCTTATGCCTGAAGGCCATTAAAGGCGAAATAACATCTGAATTTGGAGTGCTGCAGCCTTTTTTGCATTTATTTAGATAGATAGATAGATAGATAGATAGATAGATAGATAGATAATCGACATAAAATAAAGGCTGCAGCACTCAAATTTGGATGTTTCCTCGCCTTTAATGGCCTTCAGGTATAAGATAGCGACGTTTCGGTCAGTATGACCTTCTTCCAGCAGTCCCTTATGGCAAATGCTGGGGATTTTATACATCCTCTGGTGTCAAGTTTCATTATCCAATTTACAATTATATTAACATTTTACAGTGCTTTAACAACCTATAATAGTGCTATACATCATCATCTTATGGCTATTATACACATACCAACATGCTTCAGTTATATGATTATGGTATCAATCCCATTACTTACAGTTTTATCCTTAATGTGTTTAAAGTGGACTAATTGCTCCTCAGGTGGCTGCTTACTTAATCATATTTAGTTCATAGTGCCATAGCACGTGTTAGTCTCCATGTGCGGCCGTCCCTCTGCTGCGCGCCGCCATGTCGGCGTTGTTTACATCGTATTGCGCATGCGCTTGCTAAACTCGCGTCCCTAGTTACCGGGTATTACGGGAATCGCGTTCGGCACCTTCCTTTAGATCTCGCGCATGCGCTGTACTGATTCAGCGTTTGGCCGTGCACGTCTGCATTAAGATTCCTTTGTTTAATGTTTAATTGTGTGTAGTTTCCTCAAAACTGCAAGAAATTCATCTCAGATACATACTACTACCCAAGCATGACTAAAATGTTCCTTGTCAGTTAAAATTTTGTGCATAAAATTAATAGTGCATTTAAAGTGACAGTGCTTCTTAAAGTGACAGTGCCTATTTCTTATATCTCCAGTTTTTTGCCTCATTAGCCCCTATACGGGTAGATAATAGGAGAGAGAGTTACATATGTACTCTCTCCATTAAATGGATTTTTATATATATACACAACATGACGTTTGTTACTCGATATGACGGGTTCCCTAGTTCAAAGTGCATCCCAATCCAGGGTTCTAGCACCTCCCTGTCAGTACGGTGTGTGGGGGGATGTTGTTTCTCCCTTTACACCACCTGCTCAAGGAACAATATATATATATATAAAAAAACTTTTGTATTGAAATTCCTTCCTAAAAAAACTTTTCTCTAATAAGATTTTTCTAAATTTTTCATATTATTGATGCACTTTAGTAAGTAATTAACCTTTAATAAAAATATTCATACTAAGAATATATCTCCTAGTCTCATTAATAAATAATGGATTGTACAAAGGAATTAACACACACTAATGACTATACTAAAAAAAGAGATAAAGGGAGTCCTTGGTGTTCCTTGAGCAGGTGGTGTAAAGGGAGAAACAACATCCCCCCACACACCGTACTTAAGAAGCACTGTCACTTTAAATGCACTATTAATTTTATGCACAAAATTTTAACTGACAAGGAACATTTTAGTCATGCTTGGGTAGTAGTATGTATCTGAGATGAATTTCTTGCAGTTTTGAGGAAACTACACACAATTAAACATTAAACAAAGGAATCTTAATGCAGACGTGCACGGCCAAACGCTGAATCAGTACAGCGCATGCGCGAGATCTAAAGGAAGGTGCCGAACGTGATTCCCGTAATACCCGGTAACTAGGGACGTGAGTTTGGCAAGCGCATGCGCAATACGATGTAAACAACGCCGACATGGCGGCGCGCAGCAGAGGGACGGCCGCACATGGAGACTAACACGTGCTATGGCACTATGAACTAAATATGATTAAGTAAGCAGGCACCTGAGGAGCAATTAGTCCACTTTAAACACATTAAGGATAAAACTGTAAGTAATGGGATTGATACCATAATCATATAACTGAAGCATGTTGGTATGTGTATAATAGCCATAAGATGATGATGTATAGCACTATTATAGGTTGTTAAAGCACTGTACAATGTTAATATAATTGTAAATTGGATAATGAAACTTGACACCAGAGGATGTATAAAATCCCCAGCATTTGCCATAAGGGACTGCTGGAAGAAGGTCATACTGACCGAAACGTCGCTATCTTATACCTGAAGGCCATTAAAGGCGAGGAAACATCCAAATTTGAGTGCTGCAGCCTTTATTTTACGTCGATTGTCTAGTATAGGTGGCTGGATACCACCTGAAGGATTGGCAAGCACCTAGCAAGTTTGCTACATAAGAAAGAACCGCTGCTCAATAACCTTTCTTTACTCTAAATGTGTCCCTTTGAGATTTAGCGCTTCTTCAGAATGGATCCAGGTAAAAGTTTCTACACAGAGGACGATGAGAGCCGTATTCTTAAAGGAGCTGAAGGAAACGCTGATTTCTTAAGTATACCCTCAACAATATCCATGAAACGCAAGTATGAAAACGATTCTAAGAAATTGTTATCTTTGGAAATGCACCTGATTATGTTTGGGCAGTATTATAAAAATAAGAAAATACCTAGGGGTTTAAGGTCCAACATCAACCCAACATTATTTTTAGAGGATAATGACTTTTGCACAAAGTTTATGACTTTATCAAATAAATATGCGATGGAGGTAATGTTACTTAACATGGAACATATACAGCTAGAAGTAACTAAATTAAAAGACACTATTAAGGAGACAGAGAATGAACTTTCAAGCATATTAAAAGATGAAGAATATACAAAGTTCAAAGAATCCATTAAAATCAAATTAGATAAACAAAGGAAAGATACTGAGGAAACAAAAAGACAGAAATGGGCGCGAGATACTGAAGACTATCGAGTAGGATTAGTATACAACTGGCAAAGGAACGGCCAAAAGAAATGGCAAAGAAGAGGTCATTTAAGACATTTTTCACACACCAAGGATAAAACAACTGGTCTTTGTAATAAACTTTCTAACCTTAATTTATGCAGACCAAGAACAAAATCTAGAGGACGAAGAGGAGGGTGGAAACAACATCGCCAGCAGAAAAAAGAAAGACAAACCAAAGGGACAACAGTTCAAAGGGAGCCGGAAGAAGGATCACAGTTAATTGTTAACTTGTCTGGTAAAGAACTCTCACATAGTCAAACAGAAGTCTTAGAAAAGGGGTTATCATATTGTATGTCCACACATGTGAACTGGTTTGTAGTGGAAAAAGAAATGCACCAATTTTTTAGAAATGTTCGTCTTAAGTATCACTTTCACAACAAAGTTGTAAGTAAGGGACAACCCATTAGTGAGTTGGACTTAAAGAGGTTGGGCATACAACGTAAAAGTGATTTCACAGCTAATGATGACATTCCCATAATAGAAGCCTTTGAACAGGTAGTTAAACAAGAAATAAAAACCTTAAGAGAAACCACCAGAAAAGATCTAGAGAAGCCTAATGTAACAAGGGAACAATTTCAAGCAGTACAAGAACTTGTCCATGATGACGGTTTGGTAATAAAACCAGCGGATAAAGGAGGAGCAACCGTCATCATGGACAAGGAGACTTATTTAAAGGAAGCCTATAGGCAATTAGATGATAACCAGGTATACAAAAAATTGCAAAATGACCCTAAATTCGAGATACAAAAGAATATACAAAAAATACTTAACACCGCATTAGTAGGAGGTACTATTGACCAGAATTTACATGACTTTCTGTATGAAAAAAATCCGGTTACACCAGTGTTATACCTGGTTCCTAAAATCCATAAATCATTGATTAACCCACCAGGAAGGCCCATTGTGGCTGGAATAAATTCTATATTCTATAATGTTGGAATTTTTCTGGAGAAAGTCATGAGCCCCTTTGCAAGTGGGGGGAAGTCGTATATCAAAGACACAGGACATTTCCTGGAGAACCTAGCAAGGTATAAGGAGCAAACCAAATTTATGGGGATTGATGAGTATATATTGGTATCATTTGATGTAACATCACTATATACGTCGATTAAACACGAAATGGGGATTAGAGTAGTCGCAGATTTTCTAAAGGCCACTGATTACACTGACCCATGTAAACAATTGATTATGGATTTATTGGAGGTAGTTCTCAAGCAAAATTATTTTATGTTTGGTGATGATTTCTTTTTACAATTGATGGGCACCGCTATGGGTGCCCGTATGGCATGTTCATATGCGGGGGCAGTTATGGTCTATTTGGAGGAGAGTTACGTCTACACATCTCACCACTTCTCCCGCGTGGAGAGGTGGTGGAGATATGTGGACGATATTTTCATCATATGGAAGGGAAGTGAAAAAGAGCTGATGTTATTTTACGACTATATGAATACTATAGATGACACAATAAAATTCACAGAGGTGCACTCTCCAACAGAGATGCAATTCCTCGATGTCAAGGTATCCCTAAAAGAGGGTCAAATTGACACGACGCTATTTACAAAAGCCACTGATTAAAAACAAACTACTCCATTTCACTAGTGGTCATCCAAATAGCCTCAAAAAAGCAATCCCACTTGGACAGATGATTAGAGTTAATCGAATTGTGAGCAATGGGGAGGAAAGACGCTTTGAGATAGAAAAACTAATGGAGAAGTTCAGACAAAGGGGGTACCCAAATGTGATCCTAAAACAGCAGAAAGAAAAATTAACACAGAAGATAGCTAAAAAGAATAAAGAAAAAAGGATCCCATTAACATTAACCTATGGTGAAGAAACAAAGAGCATAGTGAATATAGTCCAAAAACATTGGAGTATGCTAAAAGATTGTTTACCCCAAATAGAGGAATATAAGAACCCACCCTTGGTATCACATAGGAAAGGGAAAAATATGAAAGACCTATTAGTCAGATCAGACATTGGTACAATGAAAATAGGCAGACAACTCACATTAACAGGGGAGAAAAGAACAGGCTGCTATCCTTGTGTGAGTTGTATCAACTGCTCATTTATGATTAAAGGGAATAAATTTTGCCACCCAAAAACAGGAAAAGAATACAAGATTAAACATTTCTTAACCTGCAGCTCAGATCACGTTATATACCTCTTGGAATGCCCCTGCCATTTGTGGTATATAGGGGAAACAACTCTTGATTTTAAAGTAAGGATTACCCACCATCGTTATACGATACGCAAAAAAATTATGAATTTACCTGTGTCTAAGCATTTTGCTGAAAATAATCATAAGGAGAAGGACCTAAAGTTTAGGTTAATTGACACGGTACCCATGCCTAGAAGAGGTGGAGATAGAGTTGGGTTGTTAAAAACCAAAGAACTAGAATGGATTCATAGGTTGCAAACTCTAAAGCCAGAGGGACTTAATATAGACTTTAAATTACATACAGCACTTTAGGTACTGGGACTCATTGGAAAATCTGTGTATTTTAGTCACCTTTTAATGCACTGTCACAAAGTGTGGTTTTGATGGTTTTAATACAACTTTCTTTTTTATGTCTTTTTATGTATTTTATATAGGAAGACGTGTATGGAGTGGAATACTTGCACATGGGTGCCTGCGGTTTAAGTTACAGCTATGGATGAAAACAAGAGAGACATACACAGTGTCAGAAACACATATATATATATATATATAAAAAAACTTTTGTATTGAAATTCCTTCCTAAAAAAACTTTTCTCTAATAAGATTTTTCTAAATTTTTCATATTATTGATGCACTTTAGTAATTAATTAACCTTTAATAAAAATATTCATACTAAGAATATATCTCCTAGTCTCATTAATAAATAATGGATTGTACAAAGGAATTAACACACACTAATGACTATACTAAAAAAAGAGATAAAGGGAGTCCTTGGTGTTCCTTGAGCAGGTGGTATAAAGGGAGAAACAACATCCCCCCACACACCGTACTGACAGGGAGGTGCTAGAACCCTGGATTGGGATGCACTTTGAACTAGGGAACCCGTCATATCGAGTAACAAACGTCATGTTGTGTATATATATAAAAATCCATTTAATGGAGAGAGTACATATGTAACTCTCTCTCCTATTATCTACCCGTATAGGGGCTAATGAGGCAAAAAACTGGAGATATAAGAAATAGGCACTGTCACTTTAAGAAGCACTGTCACTTTAAATGCACTATTAATTTTATGCACAAAATTTTAACTGACAAGGAACATTTTAGTCATGCTTGGGTAGTAGTATATGTATCTGAGATGAATTTCTTGCAGTTTTGAGGAAACTACACACAATTAAACATTAAACAAAGGAATCTTAATGCAGACGTGCACGGCCAAACGCTGAATCAGTACAGCGCATGCGCGAGATCTAAAGGAAGGTGCCGAACGCGATTCCCGTAATACCCGGTAACTAGGGACGCGAGTTTGGCAAGCGCATGCGCAATACGATGTAAACAACGCCGACATGGCGGCGCGCAGCAGAGGGACGGCCGCACATGGAGACTAACACGTGCTATGGCACTATGAACTAAATATGATTAAGTAAGCAGGCACCTGAGGAGCAATTAGTCCACTTTAAACACATTAAGGATAAAACTGTAAGTAATGGGATTGATACCATAATCATATAACTGAAGCATGTTGGTATGTGTATAATAGCCATAAGATGATGATGTATAGCACTATTATAGGTTGTTAAAGCACTGTACAATGTTAATATAATTGTAAATTGGATAATGAAACTTGACACCAGAGGATGTATAAAATCCCCAGCATTTGCGATAAGGGACTGCTGGAAGAAGGTCATACTGACCGAAACGTCGCTATCTTATACCTGAAGGCCATTAAAGGCGAGGTAACATCCAAATTTGAGTGCTGCAGCCTTTATTTTACGTCGATTGTCTAGTATAGGTGGCTGGATACCACCTGAAGGATTGGCAAGCACCTAGCAAGTTTGCTACATAAGAAAGAACCGCTGCTCAATAACCTTTCTTTACTCTAGATAGATAGATAGATAGATAGACAGATAGATAGATAGACAGATAGATAGATAGATAGGTAGACATAGTGCATTGTGAAAGTATTTGGCCCCCTTGAACTTTTCAACACTTTGCCACATTTCAGGCTTCAAACATAAAGACATAAATTCTAATTTTTCATGAAGCCTCAACAACCAATGGGACACAATCGTGAAGTGGAACGAAATTTATTGGGTATTTTGAACTTTTTTAACAAATTAAAAACTGAAAAGTGGGGCGTGTAATATTGTCAACTATTCCGGTCTTTGGACTGCAGACCATCCATAGGCAGCAATCTCCTGGATCCTGTTGTGAGTCAAGATTCCTGTATAGGGGTTAAAGGATCTTAGGCTAGGTGCACACTGGCCGGCAGGTTGGTCGGCGGCAGCTGGGCGGACCCGCCAGGAAGCTCCGGAGCCGTCCACCGGCATCCTGGCGGGTATGTGCGGCGGGTGCCGGGCGGGTGGCCAGCGTGTTAGCGCCGGCGGTGTTGCGGCGGCTGGAAGCAGCACATGATTCTGCTTGCAGCCGCTGCAGAACCGGCCGGTCTATAGAACATGCTCATTCATTGCTAACCCGCTGGGAACCCAGCGGGTTAGCAACGGATGAGCATGTGTAAACCGCCGGTGTGTGGACACCGGGTGTCGGTTTACATAGGTTTTAATGTTAATCCAAACGCCAGTTTGGATTAACATAAATTTACATGAAATTTATGTAAACCGACCGGCGGTTTACACACCTAAACCGACCCTAACCCGGCCAGCTTGCACATACCCTTAGAGTTTCTCAGGATCCTGTCAAAAGGATCGGATTGTGCATAGTCTGTGCGAGAGCCATTTTGTGCTTATGGCATAGGACAGATGTCACATTATCTTCTTATTGTTATCGGGATTGTCCATAACTTGGACGAACCCATCTTAATTATATTGTTGGCGCCATTTCGTCAATGTCAGCACTCACTCCCCTGGAGCTCACGTGAATTATTACATCATGCAAGACCTGTGCCCAATTAGCAGTGGCCTACCTCTCCTTGCCTTCGGGGAATTCAACATTAAGAGGAAGTCCGCGCTACAGCTGGCCACTCTCTTCTTATTCATGTTTCATACGTCCAAAGGAGAGGAGAGTGAAGCCAGCGCTGATTGGGAGCAGGGTTCACGTGACGTGAAGACCAACACCACTGGTTCAGCACCAGAGGTAAGTATTAGTGTTTTTATGTTAACAGGGGCAAACACATCCTCTTACAGGACATACTGGCAGTAGCAGGTTATTGCAATGCAATTAAATATGGGAGGGTTGACCCGATCATCATCGATGAACTAAGCTTGTTGATGCACTGCTGAAGATTTTTTTGGAAAAACATACCATAACTAATTATATATTATGTATGCAATTACAATTGCAGAGTTTTAATGTTTATTCTTTGCACCAGAATGCAATAAACTATTTACTGGCAATCCATTGGAAATAATAGAAACATTCTGCAGTTCTGCATTTTCAATTGTGTTGTTTATTAATAAATCAGTGCATAGATATGTGATTTACGGTATTACTACAAAATAAAAAAAAAGACAACTGGGTACAACTGATGCTTGCCATGTGTTTAGGCATGACTTTGACAGAAAAACAATGAATGATATTTGATACCTTGTTGAAATATTGAGCTTGGCAGCTCTGGTGAATATTTTGTTTGGCTGTACAAATTCTGCAAATGAATAAAAATGATACACAGATTTAGATGTAGTTACAACTGATAATGATTTAAATATTTGGGCTTGTAGCATAGACAAAAGCTTTCTGAGATAAAATGTGTCCTAATTGCTTATAGCTAAGGACCCATATTTCACGTTATAACCAGTTTGCTGTTCATTTTTTACCCTAGTAAATCAAGCACACTTTTTTTTTTTACATGTAGGGCCATATTTGCAATTAGGGGGACATGTATAGATGGCACGGTGTATCAGTAGTTAGCACTGGAGTCCTGGGTTCAAATCTCACCAAGAACAACATCTACAAGGATTTTGTATGTTCTCTCTGTGTTTGTGTGGGTTTCCTTCCTCCTTTTGAAGACATACGGATAGGGGGTTTACATTATAAGCCTTAATTGGGACAGTGTTGCAAATGTATGTAAAGTACCATGGAATTAATAATGCAGTATAAGTGAATTAATATTATTATGTTATGGGGAAGAGTCGAACAAAAAGAGAAATAACGAAAAGGGAAACAGACGTTTTTTATCTTCTCCTCCGGCAGACCAAATACCGGAATAGGCATTTTTGCAGAGAGGATGGTTAAGAGGATGGGGGAGGCAATAAGAGCATTCATTTGTATTAGAGTCTTTATGATATGAACAGTGGCGTAACTTCAGGCCCAAGAGCCCTGATGCAAAAGCTCCAACGGGGCCCCCAATTATTGGAAATCTTTAATAGTATTAGTCTTTTTCTATAGACCAAAGGGACGTTTGGGGCCCCCCTAGGTGCGATCGCAACCCCTGCACCTATTGTAGTTACGCCCCTGGATATGAATACAAGTGAATATGTGAGAGCATTGGGCACTTCTGTGCTCAGAGGAGCACCAATCTGCTCTGATGTGCAGAGTCATGATCATGCTATGATGCTGATGTTGCTGCGGTGCATTGGTTTCAACATCATGCTGCTGACATCATTGCAGTGCTGCAGAGGCAGCGAAGATGTGGAAGCTGACAGAAGATTAGCTCTCGGTAGTGCTGACGATTCAAAGTACCTATATTATAGAAAGTGAGGGGGTTCACTATACAGAGTGATGGTCTGAAGGAATAGTATAGGGGGCTTTATACAGTGGGTATGGAAAGTATTCAGATCCCTTTACATTTTTCACTTTGTTTCACTGCAGTCATTTGGTAAATTCAAAAAAGTTCATTTTTTTCTCATTAATGTACACTCTTCACCCCCTCTTGACTGAACCCCCCCCCCCAGAAAATTTATTAAAAAAGAAAAGTTGAAATATCACATGCTCATAAATATTCAGACCCTTTTCCCAGAATTCTCATATTTAAGTCACATGCTCTCCATTTCCTTGTGATTTTCCTTAAGATGTTTCTACTCCTTGATTGGAGTGCAGCTGTGTTTAATTAAACTGATAGGACTTGATTTGGAAAGGCACACACCTGTCTATATAAGACTTCACAGCTCACACTACATGTCAGACCAAATGAGAATTATGAGGTCAAAGGAACTGCCCAAGGAGCTCAGAGACAGAATTGTGGAAAGCACAGATCTGCCCAAGGTTACAAAAGAATGTCTACAGTACTCAAGGTTCCTAAGAGCACAATGGCCTCCATAATCCTTTAATGGAAGATGTTTGGGACCACCAGAAGTCTTCCTAGACCTGGCCGTCCAGCCAAACTGAGCAATCGTGGGAGAAGAGAGAGAGGTAAAGATGAACCCCCAAGATCACTACAGCTGAGCTCCAGAGATGCAGTAGGGAGATGGAAGAAAGTTCGACAAAGTCAACTATCACTGCAGCCCTCTACCAGTAAGGCCTTTAAGACACAGTGGCCTGACGGAAGCCTCTCCTCAGAGCAAGACATATGAAAGCCTGCATAGAGTTTGCAAAAAAAAACATATGAAGGACTTCCAGAATATGAGAAATATGATTCTATAGTCTGATTAGATGAAGATAGAACTTTTTGTTGATAATTCTAAGCTGTATGTGTGGAAAAAACAAGGCACTGCTCATCACCTGCCTAATACAATCCCAACAGTAAAACAGAGTGGTGGCAGCATCATGCTATGGGGGTGTTTTTCAGCTGCAGGGACAGGACGACTGGTTGCAATTGAAGGAAACATGAATGTGGCCAAGTACAGACATATCCAGGATGAATATCACTTCCAGAGTGCTGTGGACCTCAGAGTTGGCCAAAAGTTCATCTTCCAACAAGAAAATGACCCTAAGCACACAGCTAAAATAACAAAGGAGTGGTTTGAGAACAACTCTGTGAACATTCTTGACTGGCCCAGCTAGAGCCCTGACCTAAATCCAACTGAGCATCTCTGGAGAGACATGAAAATAGCTGTCCACCAACTTTCACCATCAAACCTGACGGAACTGGAGAGAATCTGAAAGGAAGAATGGCAGAGGATGCCCAAATGAAGTTGTGAAAAGCTTGTTGCATCATTCCCAAGAAGAATCATAGCTGTACTAACTCAAAAGGGTGCTTCTACTTAATACTGAGCAAAGTGTCTGATTACTTCTGACCATGTGATATTTAAGTTTTTCTCTTTTAATAAATTTTCAAAAATTTCTACATTTCAGTTTTTTTAAGGCAAGATGGGGTACAGATTGTACATTAATGAGGAAAAAAAAACACTTTCTTTGAATTTACCAAATGTCTGCTTTGAAACAAAGAGAAAAAAAATTAAAGGGGTCTGAAAACTTTCTGTACCCACTGAACATAATGGGGCAGTAATGGGCACAGACAGAATTGGGCCTCTGTAAGGGTACCTTTACACGCCGCAACTACGGTGTAGCAACTGAGAGGCAATCCGGAGTTCCGTCACCGTTGCCCTGAAATTGCTATAAAATTGCGGCGTGTAAATGTGGAACCCGATGGTGATTTTTAAAGTTGCTCCATGTTGCGGTTTCAGAGCATTGTTCAAAAACGAGAGGCAACCCTTAAGGTGAATTGGTTTTGGCGTGTGAACGGGCGATAGGGATGGAATCTGCGTCGCCTAGTGATTTCCCAGAGGCGTGCCACAGCGTGCTAGATACCGCGCCCCATCAGCAATGATTGGTGGGGCTACTGTGTTTCCATTGGCTGTCCCTTCATAGGGCGCCATATTTGAAGACCTGTCTATTCACACTACACAATTGCAATGGCGTCATGTATTAGCCAGCCTTCCTGCACAGGCTGGCCAATCATGACGCTATTGCGTTGTCTAATCAGTGTGTTTGGCGCGCGGAATACACAACTCTGTCAGTCCTATGTTCTTGCGGCGCTGAACATGTACGCCCACATTCCTTTGGGGATTGCGGCGTGTGAAGCAGCGTAGGGTGGCAACTGGATGTTTCCCGCAGGTTCTGTGGCAACTTCCGGGGAGCAACGTTCCCTTAGGTTGAGGGCGCAATTGCGGCGTGTACATGCAGCATCGGCGTTCGGTAGCAACCGTCAAAAACGTGCACGCGCACGTTCGGTTGCCTACGATCGCCGGTGATAGTTGCGGCGTGTAAAGGTACCCTAAGAACAATTGTGGAGCCCCACCGATCTAGTCGCCATGAAGGGGTACTGCACCCAGTGAATGCGTGTGGTGTCTCAACCCTTGAGGAAACGGGATGGTAAACTTGGACACCCACCAAAACACACAACACACCCTAGGACCCAGAGGACCATAGGCGGACCCGAAGAGAGGGTCCAGTCGAGGCCCCAGGGAAAGAACAGGTGGAGGGTGGCAGTAAGTGGTAGAGTGATGGAGCGAGTAGGTGGAAGAAAACGTGTGCAGTCGTGAGTGAGGGGAACTGAGAAGACCCCAGGGGCACAGGTTGAGTGAAAACGACCTGGGTGCCCGAATCTGGGACTAACAATAGTCAGACAGAGGGGTTGGCCAAGAACAAGGGGACCAGCCCTGAACGTGGCGTGGACGCTGTATGCCCACACCACTGAACCGGAGGCCACAGGATCTATAGGAGCTGTGGCTGCAGCCCAATGCACCCGCTGAGAAGGCAGCCGAACTAGGGTCAGGAGACAGGTACCAGTTGCCCGAGAGGACCCGTGGCTGCTGGATTAGGGCTCTGCGTGCAGAGGTGCTACTGGAGAGGCGAAGAAGTAGTACTGGGAGAAAGAGACGAGAGAATGGAAAGGCACACGAAGGGGGTCTTGGGCAAACTATCCAAGTCCTTGGGGACAGACCAGACTGGAACCGGGCAGAGAGAAGCGCCTGGCGATCAGTTGCAGCTTCAGTGAGAAAACTGGGTACAGAATTCCAATGCAGTGTGAGCGGCCGACTGCATAAGTACATGAGACTCAGAGGCCCAGCTCAAACACGGCCTTACACATCCATCGCATAAGAACACATCTGCCCCTTGGTACTGCTTCACCTATGGAGAGCAATGACATTAGGCTGCAATACCAACAACCACGGAGTTCTGACCAGCAGCGTTGGTCCGTCTTGACCGAGAACCATAGGTGGTGTCACAAACTTTAATTCAATAAACTTTATTCCCCATCTATCAATCCCTAAGCCACATGTTGTCCTGAATTGACTACCCTAGTGTCACGGAAGCCAGGTGTCGACCCCCGTGACTATTTCCCCCGCAGCAACAGGAGCCCGGTTCCGAGTGCCCTACAGCCCCGGGGTGGGCGAGTGAAAATGTATGCGCCCTTTACAATCTAATAGCTTATTATAATGCACAATTGCACCTGCACCCTCTTATGTCTTGGGTCTCTGAGCTGCTATCCAAGATGCACCAAAGGATTGTTTGCTACTGTAGTGAGGGATAGTGGGACAACACATTATTGAGGCTGAGTACATAGTGAAAGACAGTGTGAGGCTCAAAATGGGAAGCAGTATAAAGAGGGAAAGACAATATGAAGGTACAGTATAAAGAGCGGTTCAGTACAGTGTGAGGAATGGTGTTAGGGTATGGATCATGAAAGGAATAGGGGTGCCTTGCTGGGATTAGATATAATAAATTGTATCGGGGTGCTGTATGCCAATGTACAAAATTATGGGAAAGAAGAAGAGAATTGGCATAAAGTACAGCACACCACTGTAAAAAATTCAAACAATCTTTATTAGGGACACATGTGGTGCCCCACCTGGTCAGGCGTCACAATTGGGGTACTGCACCCATAAGTGAGTGTGCGGTAACCCCTATCACAGTGGAAGGCAGACGTCTGTGGGAGGATCCCATCCCAGCACTCCCACACACCCACCTAGGCATATGGTAAGGGCCCGTACCCTAAGGGGGGAAGTTAGGGGAGAAGGGACGACACACAGTGAGTTCTAGTCGGCACTGAGGGAAGACGGAAAACAGGGAGCCTCTGAGTGAGAAAAGGAGACTTCCAGGGAGGGGGCCTGGAGAGAGAGAACAGGCAGCCCAGACTGAAGGAGGGGACCCCCCGAGCGCCCATACTCAGAGAGGGAACCCTGGTCCACTTTACCGGAGTGCCGGTTCCGAATACGGTCAGGGAGTTGAGCCCCTGAGACAAAAACACCGGAGGTCGTGGGTCAGTTTACCGGCCCCGACACCCTGTCTGGTGGGATTAGTCACACCAGGTTAACCCACTGGGGTCAAGTCCCAGAGCAGGAGGGAGAGAGAGAGTGGAAGCTGGGATCCTCAGAGCACCTCAACGGGTCTGGTACTAAGCGGGCTACCCCAGGACAGACACCAGCAGCAGGACAGCTGTGATGTGGAGCTGAAGGCAGGACTAATGATTTGCATTCTGTGAGTGACAGAGAGGGGGATGGCAAAGCCTGCACAAGCAAAGCAGCACAGAGAGAGAGAGAGGGTGGATCCTGGAACCTGCAAAACAACACGCCATAAGGCCTAAAGAATATAGTTCCTACTAATTATAATGCCCAATGAATGAGTATAGAATCGTTTTATCTACTTTGACAGGATGCTTTTAGGAGACAAAATTGAGTGTGAGATTAGTGATAGGATGCTGTAGTGACATGTTTTTGTAGCTTAGGTGGCTTTTTGGAGGTGACAGGATCCCTTTAAAGTCTATGCTGGCCATCCTCTTAGTGAGACCTATTGAATGATAGATAGAGGGTAGAGGGGATTTCCACGTAAAACATAATGTCTCACGTGAGGAAACAACGGCACTAAACAGCTTAAAAAGCGACAAACAGATCATAATCCAACCAGCTGATAAAGGTAGTGCCATTGTTGTCCTTAATAAAAACTGACTACCTTGACGAGATTCACCGACAACTATCTGACACTGACACATATGTACCGATACGCAGTGATCCCACAAACGAGATTAGGTTGAAAATAACCAATCCAATAGCAAAACACATATCAACAGGTACTATTGACAAATAATTGGATACTTACTTACAGAATCAACATCCCATAACGCCAGTTATATATTACCAAAAAACCAAAAATATTTAGAACATCCACCGCGCAGACTTATAATCGCCTCTACAGGCTCTATACTATCCCGTTGTCCATCACATTGTCCACTAATCCCAACCGTGAAGTCGTTCATTAAAGACACCAATGACTTCCTGGGCCATATCCGTAGGATAACACCAATACCTTCTGAGAGCATACTGGTGATCCTAGACGTCAACAGCCTATACACCAGTATTGACCACCATCGTGGCATTGAGGCTGTTGATTGGTTTCTCCAAACCCATGAATCTACAAATATACCCAAAAGGAACAACTTACTTATTTTTGAGGATCAGTTCTTCCTGCAAAAACGGGGTACCGCAATGGGGGCCAATGTTGCGCCTCCGTATGCAAATATATTTATGCCGAAATTTGAATCTGACGATGTATACAGTAATGCTCAATTCAAATCCCATGCCAAGATATGGCTCAGATTCATAGATGATATCTTTTGCATATGGACTGGCAATATAGATTCACTCAATTCCTTTGTCAATGAGATTAATCACAAGATACCAGACCTGACCTTCACATTACATGCCCACCTGAATGAAATCAATTTTCTAGACACAACGATCCATAAAAACGCTGAGGTATCACTTACCAGTGACCTATACACAAAACCCACAGACCGGAATAGCCTACTACATTGAACGAGCTGCCATCCAAAACATGTGAAAAAATCTCTACCCAATTCGCAACATCATAGAGTAGACCGCATTGTCAGCAATGATAGTACCAAAACCACCAGACATGGGGAAATCGCCAGTAAATTTCGGGAACGGGGCTATCCTGACGACAAATTGAAACTTGTTAACACCTATCACCCTTTCTCCTCATTGGTCAAAAAAGCTATTTTACAACATTGGTCTTTTCTTGAGACTGCTTACCTCAAAATCACGGAATTTAAAATCCCACCCCATGTATGTTATAAAAGAGCACCCAACCTTAAACAACTACTGGTCAGGGCTGATGTTGGGTCTACCATTCCTAGACTAAAACAAAAAACACTCAATATGGCGCGCAGGGTCACGTTTCTGTGTTTTAGGTTGTGCACAATGTACCAATGTTACTAAAGGTTAGATCTTTACACACCCTAGGTCAGGCAAACGCTTTAATATCAATGGTTTTTATACTTGTGACTCAACACATATAGTCTATTTGATCAAGTGCCCGTGTGGTCTCGGGTATGTTGGGTAGACTACCCAACATATCAAAGGCCGCATAAGCAAGCACAAATCCACGATTTGGTGTCAGAACACTTTACTATCTGTTCCAGCCCATTTCATTGAAAAAGAACGCAATGTGAGTCAACTCAGATTACAAGTCATTGATCATGTTCCCATCCCCAGGCGAGGGGGCGATCGCATCTGTAAATTGAAAAAAAGAGAATTATTCTGGATACACCATCTCAGCACCCTCTCACCCCTGGGACTTAATAAAGAATTTGAATTGTACTACTGATACCTTAGCATCCCTTAGGAACCAATCGTGGCTTCTTACATAACAGTACAATGTTATTGAACTAGTGTTAGTGATTTGATTCATTGCTATTATAGCATGTACCAACATCCGTGCATGTATGTTCTAACCATATCTTCTTTGTATTTCATTGTAGAGATAACAAGAAGTGGAAATGTATATGATTCACTATGTCACTGGAACGATCAGCACCTGCACCTATTAAGAACTCAAGTCCACCTTAGGGGACTTTCACTGGACCCAAAAGCCACTACACCGCTACCTGGCACCATTATTCTGCTCCAATAATGTCTTTCTGACACTCTACTAATCATTGTTTACAAGCAGTGACACACTTCCTGTTTTACAAACTGAGCATGCTCAGTAAACCTGTTGCCCTCCAGCATGATCATTCACCAAAAACATGGCACCCGGTCTGCTCATGCTCAGTAGCATCCAATGACACACTTCCTGTTCTCAATGATACCCGCCCATATACACAGTATAAAAA
Source organism: Allobates femoralis (assembly GCA_033576535.1). Lineage (NCBI taxonomy): Eukaryota > Metazoa > Chordata > Amphibia > Anura > Aromobatidae > Allobates > Allobates femoralis. The sequence continues at coordinate 287,265,993 of JARQOC010000005.1, forward strand.
GAGTCAAAATGCACTCCAAGTCACTCCTGACCTTCTATGCATTCCCCATGGGCACTACTCAAGGACCACAAGGTAATTAATGATTTCTGCACCTCTTTGTGTCAGAATCAGCCTCTCATTTCTGCTCCATCTTATATACTGCTCTCTTTTTAACAGGACAGGAGTCACATACCATAACTGTATATTAGTAGGTATGTGCTCTTAGTGGGTGTTTACCTAAGATGACACCATAATATCATACCAATGATTTTTTTCTCTTTTTCCCACCAATAATTAGGCGCTCCTCACCTAGGACTCTAATCAACTACCCTACACCTACAGAACCTAGCCTGGTGGTACTCCGTACAGGTACCCAGTTACTAAAATTCACAATCCACTGTAGTTGATAGGTGCCCTCTATCTATCATTCAATAGGTCTCACTAAGAGGACAGCCATCATAGACCTTAACCTGCAAGCAGTGATATAACTCCCTTACCTAGCTACGCTTTATTGTTCCCCTGAATCCAGCTTGCTGGACTTACATATAGTAATTTACATTATTATATACTAGTTAGTCTATGAGAAGTCCATCTACCCTCTTACACCTTTAATAATAATAATAATATTTATTAATTTATATAGTGCTATTGATTCCATAGCACTTTACATACATGTCATATGTAGTTAAGTCATATGTAATTAAAACTGGCACCACTAAAAACATCATCTAGTCCTGCAAAAAAAAAGGCACCATGCAGCTCCATCATCAAAAAAAAATAGAAAAGCTAAAGCTCTCAGAAAACAGCAATGCAAAAATATTTTTTTTCTATAAGCAGCAAAACATAAACTATATAGCGTAAATGTGGTATTGCTGAAATTATATCAACCCAAAGAATGGCATAAAAGACAGTTCCTGAATTTCAGTCCATCAGACTCTAGTTAAGCCACTGTAAACAAATCAAAAAGGGAGTACCATGCAATGATTTAGCTCTTTATTGTGAAAGACCTAAAATCTGGATGGGGGTTGGGGGTAGAGAGAGGTACTCAACCAAACTGTGGGTTGCAACCCAGTAGGTACTGTTACAATGTTACCAAAAACAGTCACATAAAAGAGGTACACATGTAAGGATCTTCAAATAAAGTTGTAATACACAAGGTTTGGGATGCAGATACAATATAGTTATTATAGTCAGACAATAGTATGACCATACTATTACCTAAATTACCTAAAACAACGTTTTAGAGATCGGGGATATAGTGGTAGATTAATAAAAGTTGGGTATCAGAGGGCCAGGAACACACCGAGAGACAAATTGCTGAGCTATGTTACAAAAACAAAAGAGGGGCGTCAGGAGGTGCGTTTTATCAGCACTTACAACCGAGAATGGGAACTATGCAGAATATTTTATCGAGACACTGGTCTATTCTTAAGACCGACCCGATTCTCGGGGACATTCTTCCTGACAACAGTCTAATGACAGCAAGGCGTGAATGTAGCCTGAAGGAACTCCTAGTCAGAAGCCATTATGTGGCACGCATCATGAATCCATTTGGGTCAAGGGGTCCCGTCCCCGGTTGTTATTCATGTGGTCACTGCATTGCATGCATGCATGTCTCGAGGTGCCATACCTTCTACTCATCCGATAACACACAGACCTACGACATACGTCACAGGATCACATGTGGATCCACACATGTTGTTTATTACGCGGTTTGTGACTGCTCACTGATTTAGGTGGGATTGACATCTAGAGAGTTTCGGGTGAGCATTAGGCAGCACGTTAGTGATGGGCGAATCCTAAATTACTCAGAATCGCTTGACTCTAGCGAGTCCGAGCACAGGACTCGCTACTCGTTGCGAGTCTAGCGAGTCCAATGTTAATGAATGGGGAAGCGAGTAATAGCGAGTAGTGTGAGATTTACAAATCGCAGATGTGTCTCGGAAGCTTCAGCCTGAAGCAATCCTAGTTTTGTCATTTATTTGCATTGGACTCGTTTACTTTGCAACTGTAATCGCTGGGAAACTCGCACAGATAAGAGTCCTGTCTCCTCAGTGTGCTGGCTGCCACAGCTCCAGGGTCCTAGAGCCTGCCTGCTGCCTGATGTAGCAGTGCTGAGATTGTTTCTCAGTCTGCTCATTCCCTGTGTACAGACATGAATGTCTGTGCACAGAGATGATGTAGCAGAGCTGAGATTGTTCTCAGTCTGCTCATTCCCTGTGTACAGACATGAATGTCTGTGCACAGAGATGATGTAGCAGAGCTGAGATTGTTCTCAGTCTGCTCATTCCCTGTGTACAGACATGAATGTCTGTGCACAGAGATGATGTAGCAGAGCTGAGATTGTTCTCAGTCTGCTTATTCCCTGTGCATAGACATCTATATTTATGCACAGGGGATGTAGCAGAGAGGACATCGCGTTTTGGACTGCGTCGGACGGAAGAGGATTTTTTTAATTAAAGATGGAGTCCCTAATGGCTTTTTTTTTATTTCTAATAAAAAATTTTCCTTGTGTTGTGTTTTTTTTAAAACAATTTAATAGAAATTCATGGCGGTCATGTCTAATATCGGCGTGACCGCCATAAATTTCGGGCTTAGGGCCAGCTGATAATACAAAGCTGGCCCTAACCTCTTTATTACCCAGCGTGCCATCGCTACCAGGGCCGCTGGAAGAGCGGGGTTCAGCGCCAGAGGATGGCGCTTCAATGAACGCGCCATCTTCTGGGGCGGCTGCGGGCTGCAATTTGCAGCGGGGGGTGCCCAGAAAGCTTGGGCCTCCCTGCGCTGCGGATTCCAGCCCCCAGCTGCTTAGCTGTACCTGGCTAGACATAGAAATTGCGCGGAGCCCCACGCATTTTTTTTTAATTATTTCAGGAAATTCTGAGATACTGACTCTGAGACTCTGACTCTGAGACTCTGACTCTGAAATTCATGAAATAATAAAAAAAAAATGCGTGGGGCTACGCGCAATTTCTATGTCTAGCCAGGTACAGCTAAGCAGCTGGGGGCTGGAATCCGCAGCGCAGGGATGCCCAAGCTTTCTGGGCACCCCCCGCTGCAAATTTCAGCCCGCAGCCGCCCCAGAAGATGGCGCGTTCATTGAAGCGCCATCCTCTGGCGCTGAACCCCGCTCTTCCAGCGGCCCTGGTAGCGGTGGCACGCTGGGTAATAAAGAGGTTAGGGCCAGCTTTGTATTATCAGCTGGCCCTAAGCCTGAAATTTATGGCGGTCACGCCAATATTAGACATGACCGCCATGAATTTCTATTAAATTTTTTAAAAAAAAAACACAACACAAGGAAAATTTTTTATTAGAAATTAAAAAAAAAAGCCATTAGGGACTCCATCTTTAATTAAAAAAATCCTCTTCCGTCCGACGCAGTCCAAAACGCGATGTCCTCTCTGCTACATCCCCTGTGCATAAATATAGATGTCTATGCACAGGGAATAAGCAGACTGAGAACAATCTCAGCTCTGCTACATCATCTCTGTGCACAGACATTCATGTCTGTACACAGGGAATGAGCAGACTGAGAACAATCTCAGCACTGCTACATAATGTCTGTGAGCAGGCGGGCTCTAGGACCCTGGAGCTGCACAGAGAAGACAGCTGTACTCGGCTCGCAAAGAAACAGCAGTTATCTGCGAGTTTCCCTGCTATCACTGGCACAGTAGCCAGTGATTACTCGCACGAGTCTAATGCAAACAATGGCAATCCTAGTTTTGTCAGCGTTTCTGACAAAACTAGGATTGATATTGATTTGCATTGGACTCGTGCGAGTAATCACTGGGAAACTCGCAGAGTACCGAGTCCTGCGAGTCCCTTACTACTCGCCGAGTAACGAGTCCTAGCGAGTAGATTCGCCCATCCCTACAGCACGTGCTTGACATCAAAGCAGCAAGGGCAGTGACCGATAACACTTTGTTAAAGATGATTCCACGTCACTTTAAAGAGAAACATGCTTGTGACTCTAGAGCAGAGGTCCCCAACTCCAGGCCTCAAGGGCCGCCAACAGTGCAGGTTTTCAGGATTTCCTTAGTTTTGCACAGGTGCTAATGTGATCATCTGCACAGGTAATGATTCCAAGCCCTGTGCAATACTAAAGAAATCTTGAAAACCTGCACTGTTGGTGTCCCTTGAGACCTGGATTTGGGGACCTCTGCTCTAGAGGCACAAAGTTTCGTGGAATTGATATGATCAGGGGCGGGATTAGAGGGGGTAATCTAAAGAGACTGCTCAAGCAGGGCGAGGCTCGGTGGATTGCCACCCTCAATACCGTAGTAGAGGTACGGCGTCAGCACCCGGGCAAATGCTGGGGCCCGGACACTGGGGGAGGGCTCTGGGTCCCTGAGCACCATATGCTTGTGGGGCCCCTAAATGCTGCCCCCACACGCCATCCTCAGGGCCCCCTTAGCGCTGCCCCCCCTCTCTCCACTCTAACTTTACCGGCAGTCACTGATCTCATCTCAGCCTCCTCAGCCTGTCATGTGTAGTGTGATGCTGCAGCCGGCGCTGAAGTCTATTTCCTGAGTGTGCGGTGCTGGCTGCAGCTAACACTACACATGACAGGCTGAGGAGGCTGAGATGAGATCAGTGACTGCCGGTAAAGTTAGAATGGAGAGAGGGGGGGGGGGAGAGGCCGCGGTCAAGGGTCCCGGGATGTTGGGTGGGGATAGCGGTCAGGGGCCCCCTAGGATGACATGGGGGCAGCTCTCAGGGGCCCCTGAGCCCTGAGGATGAGTGTGGGGGAAGCTCTCATGGGCCCCCGAGGATGAGTGTGGAGGCAGCTCTCAGAGGCCTCTGAGGCTGAGGTGTGGGGGCAGCTCTCAGGTGCCCCTGAGGCTGACGTGTGATGGAAGCTCTCAGGGGCCCCTGAGGCTGAGGTGTGGGGGCAGCTCTCATGGGCCCGCAAGGATGAATGTGGGGGCAACTCTCAGGGGCCCCTGAGGCTGAGGTGTGGGGGCAGCTCTCAGGGGCCCCTAAGGCTGAGGTGTGGGGGCAGCTCTCAGGGGCCCCTGAGGCTGAGGTGTGTGGGGGCAGCACTCAGAGGCTCTCGAGGTTGAGGTGTGTGGGGGCAGCGCTCAGGGACCGCCCCAAGGCTGAGGTGTGTGGGGGCAGCACTCAGGGGCCCCCCAAGGGTGAGTTGGGGTGGTGAGGCAGTGCTCAGGGGACCCCTGGGGGTGGCATTGTGGGCAGCACTCAGGGGGCCCTGTCGGGGGCAAATTACTCGCAGGGGGGAGACAGCGTGCAGGGGAGACACAGCTTACAGGAGGGGACAGGCACTGGGGTGAGACAGGTGCAGGGGAGAAACAGCATGCAGGGGAGAGACAGGTGCAGGGGAGACACAGCTTACAGGGGGGGACAGGCGCAGGGGAAGATAGCATGCAAGTGGAGACAGGCGCAGTGGAGAGACATAGCGTGTAGGAGGGAGATAGGTGCGCACGGGGGACACAGAACACAGGAAGTAGACAGGCACAGGGGGAGATAAGTTTAAGGGAGACACACAGCGCACAGGGAGGGGAACAAGCACAGGTAAGAGACAGGCTCAAATGAGAGGCAGAGACAGTGCACAGGGGAGAGAAACTGTAGAGAAAGAGGAGAGACCGCACAAGGGGAGCGACATGCACAGAGAGTTGAGAGACAGCATGGTAGGGATTTGCGAGGTACATATATATACAGTTGTGGCCAAAAGTATTGACACCCCTGCAATTCTGTCAGATAATACTCAGCTTCTTCCTGAAAATGATTGCAATCACAATTTCATTGGTATTATTATCTTCATTTAATTTGTCTTCAATGAAAAAACACTGCTGTATATTTGAGTATTTTTCTTCTTGTTTATAAAGGTTGCGTACAATAATATATATATGTGCTAAAGGGGGCCCACTGAGACTTTTTCGCCTGGGGTCCTCAAAAGCCTGGAGCCGGCCCTGCCGTAGTCCCATATGGACTCAACGAATCCTTATCCCTTGCACCTTTTTTGTAATTTGACCTGATAGTAGTGTTGATTTGTGCCTTTTTTTTCCTTTCTCCTCTTTTCTTTTCTTAGGTTTCGGTTTTTAATGTATTTACCTTTTATTATTATACTTTTTTAAGGATTCTGTTACATATTGTGGACCCTTATAACTGGACCCAAGGTTGGCAACATTGGGATTCCTACTCTTGGCACCATATAAAGTGATCATTAAGGGACTATCCTGTGACAAGTGGAAAATAATTGATCTTGTATATATGAATGTACTGTCTTTGATATATTTTTCTGCTTTTATGTCACTCTTGGATACATGGTCCCATCTTCGGTGCAGTTTTTGAGCTGTAGGAGGTCCCTATGGGGCCCTGCAGGTGTGTGCGCATTACTGGAGGGCCGGACGTCTCTGTGCCGACCGTCGGCATCATGGAGGGGATCTGCACATGCGCGGGAGTCATGGTGATGCGCCCCCGCTCCCGCACATGCTGACGTCGGCATTAGGGGACACAGCTTCCGGGTATGTGCACAGCTGAGACAGCAGGTGCCAGCAATGATCACTGCATTTCCTTGGGACAAATGATATATAAGGGCCATAATGGAGCTAGTGAGCACGCTGGAACCGTATATTCCCCTGAAGAAACCTGTATTTTACAGGTGAAACGTATGTAGGGTCGTACCGTGCTTCTTTTCCCTATCCCACTGATGGGCTCCTATTAACCATTGATGCACTCTAACCAAGCAGCACCTTTGTAAAGGTATTTGGTCACAGCCTGTTATAAGATCTTTGCACATCTTTGATGGCTTCTCTTGTTTACCTTGATTTATGCACTAGTACTTTGAGATAACAGGCTGTGTATCATTACCTTATTACATTTTCTATGCACAGGTATTTGATTTGGGTCATACTATTGTCTGACTATAATAACTATATTGTATTTGCATCCCAAACCTGATGTATTACAACTTTATTTGAGGATCATTACATCGGTACCTCTTTTATGTGACTGTTTTTGGTAACATTGTAACAGTACCTACTGGGTTGCAACCCACACTTTGAATGAGTACCTCTCTCTACCCCCAACCCCATCCAGTTTTTAGGTCTTTCACAATAAAGACCTTAAAATCATTGCATGGTACTAACCTCTAGTTAAGCCACTATATGCATGGTACTCCTTCTGGTATATATGTCCTCATCCCAGTATATATTGTCCCCATCCTAGCATGTATGTCCCTGTTCTGTTTCTAATGCATAATTAAAACAAAAAGCATTCTTCTCACCTTTTCTCCTCTCCAACGTTTCCCAGTGTCCTCAATAGCCAGGGCGCAGTGTCCGGCAGGTGATGTTGGAGTGCGCACCATGGTGTATGACTTCACACTCATGCGCTGCCCCAAGTCACGGGCACAGTGACATCAGCTGACAGCCACTGTTGGTTTGCAGCGGGTATTACAGTGCTTTAACCCAACAGGTCTCTGCGCCACAATGCATTTTAGCTGGATGTGCATCATTGGATGCACAACCAGCTGAAGTAGGCTTGGGGTTGGTGGACCCCTGTAGCCCTGGTCAGTCGTGACCCCTGCGACAACGATTATTAAGTCCCTGTATACAAATAGTTTTATACTTAAAGGGAAAATGTCAGTTGATTCATGCTACCCAAATCATGAGCAGCCTGAATCAGAGCCTCAGAATAGACAACGATAATTTGATCCGCACTGCTGTGTACAATAACAGACATCCTCTGTATTATAATCCGGTTCATTTTATTCCAACGCGTTTCTACGTCATCCGACATCTTCATCAGGGATACATTTACAGAGTGACAAGCAAGTTACAAGGTCAAGCCTATATCAACAATGCAGACCAATTGGAAACAGCCACATTTCAGTGACGTATAGGAGGTTACAATTGACGTCAAAAAGTCCACTGCTTGTCTTGTAAAAATATTGGTGTTTGACCCTGAGCATGTTAGACAGTTAGATAAAACAGAACATATACATTTTCATTATAAATTACATACACAACACTTGCATAAAAATATAGCTGAAATTAATATAAACATCAAATATTTAATCCAAACTCATTAGAAATATTTAAAAATTATTCATTAAAAATATTAATAGTAACCAAACCCATAAAAAATATTAAATATTAAATATTTGATGTTTTTATAAATTTCAGGTAATTTTTTATGCAAGTGTTGTGTATGTAATTTATAATGAAAATGTATATGTTCTGTTGTATCAAACTGTGTAACGTGCACAGGGTCAAACATCAATATTTTTTACAAGTCAAGCAGTAGACTTTTTGACGTCAATTGTAACCTCCTACTTTACGTCACTGAAATGTAGCTGTTTCCGATTGGTCTGTATTGTTGATATTGGCTTGAGCTTGTAATTTGCTGGTCATTCTGTAAATGTATCCCTGATGAAGACGTTGGGATGACCTAGAAAAGCGTTGAAATAAAGTCAACCTTTTTATAATACAGAGGACGTCTGTTATTGGACACAGCAGTACGGATCAAATTATCGTTGTCATTCTGGGGATTTGTCACCACCTTTGAGGTGGGGGATCCAGCAGCAGCTGTCTGACACGCAAAAATACTGGTTGTGGGTCGCACAACCGATCAAGGTGAGCAGTTCTCGCACGGCCTACTCATTGTACATCACACAGATTAGACCCATTGCGCCCTTGTCTACCCCCTTCTCTTACGAATCAGAGCCTGGCTTTTAGCATTGCAGCCAGATATGGATTTATTTGAAATGCTGTGGTATTTAAAAAAAATTACAGTTGAACAAATTTGCTGTAAACCGTAGCAATATAATAATAATAATAATAATAATAATTACTAATATAATCAAGGCGAGACTAGTCTGGCACAGCATCCAGCTTCTCCCTGTACCTCTCTAGTTGTTTGACAGGTCTCTTCCATGTGAACATTGGGAGAGACCTGTCAGTCATCTTAGGCGGTAAATGGGAGGTGCCAGACTAGTCACAGATGTTTTTATCATCCCAGACAGACCTTTGAACTATTTTTACACTGAAACACTGGAGCATCGTTAAGGTACTTTTACACGGCATGACGTTGAAACAATGTTGGCACGGATTTCGCGGGAGCGAGGTCATTTCCGACATCGTTTTGACATTGTTGGTGAGATGTCACATGTCTAGATATTGTGGATGACGCACCAACGATGTAGTGAGCAGGTATTATTCGCACAACTCAGCGAACGATACCTGCTCATTGCTGTGGATTGGCGAAGTCGTCCACGACATCGTTATCGCGGTGTCACACACAACAATATAGCAGGTTGGCTGATCGTTGATCGTATGGTTTGAGAACATGTTCTCAAACCTGCGATCTGCAATTCAACAACTTATCGTAGTTGAATCTCGGTTTTAGTTGAATCTCGGTGTTACACGCTACGCTACGACGTCCTAACGATGTCGCTTGAACGACTCCAAGCCAATGACGTTTAAACGATATTGTTAACGATGTCATGCCGTGTAATGAGTCCTTAAGAAATACTTGTCTGCAGTCATACAACCAGGCTCTGATTAATGCAGCCTGTGGTTTAGGCAACACGATTCACTCACATATTCCCCTAAAGTATCCTTTTGCTAACATTGATTGCCTCTTATGTCTTTGCTATCAATGCACATTCCTCTATAATAGGTTACAGAATCTGTCTTCTAACCCCTTTGGTAATAGGGTGAAGTCATGCCACATGTCAGCAGGACATTCATTCTTTGTCTTTCTGGATTGTTTTTCTAAGGTTCAGCACATTGACCAATGTCCTAGTAATTAAATGTGTTTAATATATTGGATAAATGTTGGTATATAAAAAAATATCCATGTTGTTAAGATTACAGACCAATAATTATGCAGATAGTTGCAGTTTGCAGTAGATAATGTAGGATTGATAGATTTTAGCATAAGAAGCAATGTTATTGTAAACATATTATCTTTCTAATACTCTAAAACGTTAGCCAAACAATCTCTTCCTTTTGATTAAAAATGACTAGCGTATACTCTGTGTGCAGCAGGTCAGGAAAGTAAGGGAGGCATACAAAGGTACACTGTCAGGGTATGTAGTGCCAGACTGGGGTAACACTCTCAGGTGTGAGTGTGGCACCCCAGAGTCCGGATGCCACTATGTCATTATTTCCCCTGGGGGTAGTGGCATACCTGAGAGCAACAGAGGAATTTCCCACCAGACAAAACCCAAAGCACCCAACACCTTTCTGCCTCCAGGACTGAAGGGGGAGACCTAACCCTGGTTTCAGGGTAAGCTCCCCTCTAAATTCTGGTTTGGGGTGGAGTTAGTCAGTTCAGTTCCTAGGATGACTGAGGAAGACATCCTGTGGACCAGAGCAGTGCTAAACTCGTCCCAGGAGAGCCAGACTTAGCTTGAGCGACCCATAGGCAAGGGTCTGAGGAAGGAGAGGAGAGCCTGAGGAGCAGAGTGGTGTCAAGCTCACCCCAGAGGAGTAAGCGCCAGACAACGAACACCAGAGTCCAAGGCTGTGCAGGGCCTAATGACCTGGCAGCCAATACTGGAGAGTGGGGGATTCCAAATTCCCCATCCACACTAAGTGCCCCAAGCCAAAGCAATGTGAAGAGCCCAGAAGTAGCCGCTCATAAACTGGGGCTAATAAAGGACTTGAGCTGTCTGTCATACTGGCACATGCAGGAGAAAGAGGGCCGCAGCTAAGCTTCAAGTAGCAGCAGGGACCCACAGGAGAGAGCGCACTAAGGAGGCCTCAGAACTTGCCGGGTGAGGAGATCCCCAACTTGCTCCCAGGTTGCCAGATTCCATCGAGATCATCTGTCCCTGTGTCGGTATCACCAGTAAAGGATTTGTGGAACCAACAAAACATGATTCTGTCTGTTAATGCGCACCCTCCATCCTGCACCCTACATCCTTCAACATCCACTGCCCTGGGGATCGGCTCCACCTGTGGGGAGCAATTCCATCCAAGCTGCCCGTCCATCATCCCCAGAGGTTCTGCAGCAGTGGTGGCTACCTCTAGCCACAAACCACGGGTGGCGTCACAAATAACTCCCTTATAAATCACCCCTAGTCCTTACACAAGCCAAGAACTGCCTTTTACAATTGAATCCAATGTCACAGAAGCCAGATCTCGACCCCTGTGACTCCCCAGAACTGCTTAACAGCCCAGTTCCAAGTACCCTATGGCCCTGGGGTACATCAAAGTTTTTGGCATCACAAACAGGATTTCGTGCCCAACATATATGGGTACTGTGTGCCACGAACTTTATTGAACTGTTTGTTTTTGACTGTCGCCATTGTTGAGACGCAAGGCGTGCGGGAAGCCGAGGGGGCGTGTCATCAAAGGTGGTACTCTTCCAAGAGCGCAAAAGTAGGCCCAACTGCGCTCTGACGACATCCGGTGGGGTCGGGAAACCCTGTTCCACCGGTGTAACCAAAGTTGATCATCCCCACGGAAGTGAAGGACCCAGAGGGTTAAAGTTCACTAGGGGGAAGGAAGATATCAGACCCAGGTGGAGAGGAGATCACACGGGGGGCGGACACAGCCCAGCCCGCAGCATCGGGTGCAGCCCCAGTAGCAGTCAGAGCCCCAGTCGCCGCGGTGCCAGCCATGGCTCCGGTAATGCCGTTCCTGATAACGTACACACCAGGGGTGGCGTGGTTGCCGCAATACTCAGGGGAACCAAATACCAGGGAGAGACTGGACAGTTATTATAGAGCGTACCCCTGATGGAAGATCAGCAAGTCAGAATATTAGAATACTAATGGGACAATTGACTGGTGCAGCCTGGCGGGAGGTAAAGTCTTGGCTGGACACTGATAAAGACACTGTTGAACATATAATAGCCATGCTGAAGGTTACTTTTGATACCCGTACCACTGCAAATGTAAGATAAGATTCTTTGGGTGTAAACAAAGGGCGCAGGAGAGTGTAAGAGACTTTGCATTGAATCTCCAGGAAGCGCTGATAGCAATGAAATACACAGACCCTTCTCTTGTGCAAGAAGAAAACAAATTGCTTATTGAACAGTTTATTGATGGGCTCCTATCCTCTACCCATAGAGTACAACTGCGAATCATTGGCTATACAGAATCCTGACCTGGACATTGTGCAATTTAAGGACAGAGCCATCCGAATATTGCAAGAAGAAACAGACAGGGTTCCAGAGCCTGCACCACGCCTGGCCATAACCTACCATCAAAAGAGGGGGCAGAATCCACAAGCCACCGCAGGGGCCAATGCACAGACTCTTGAGCCTATCACCAATGAGGCTCTAAACCTTGAGGCACTGACTAAGAGCGTAGCAGAAATGGCCAAATCTATGCAAGAAATACAAGGATACAAGCATGTGAAGAAGATCGAGTTGGCTTCCAGCAGAGATGATGTCCCATGGATGCGACAGAGCAGAAACCCAATGACAGGAGGATGACGACCCACCAATCGCCGCTGCGACAAGCTTGGCCATTTTGCAAGATTTTGTACTTTAAACGAGAATTCCCTCAGGAATAAAACCACCAGGCCCACCCAGCTGGCGTGACAGGTACGTGAGAGGATGCCCAGTCCTGCCTGTCATGCTAGATGGCATCCCCATGAACGCATTGCTGGACACCGGCTGTCAGGTGACATCGATACAGTATATACCGTATATCCTTTACAAAAGGTATTGGGCAGACTTGACATTTTACGTGGCCCAGAAATTGATTTTAATTTATTAGCCAGTAACAGTAAACCTGTGCCAAAGATTGGGTTTAAAGAGGTAACCATAAAGGTGGGGCGGGTGGAATTGAAGTCCCAGGGATTGATAATTGTTGATGTTGATCGACAAGAACGTAACCCAATGATAACTTTAGGCACTAATGTAATAGGAAATTGTCTTGGAGAGATTATTGTCTTGTTACAGCAGATTGCCGAAACTGTCACTCACGGGCAGCCTCAGGTCCTGCAAAAAGAAATAAAAGCCCTGATGTTGAGGTAACAGGTAGAGTTGTCTGGAGGAGAAGTCGGCAGTGTAAGAGTAAGTGATCTGGTGCCCATTGCAATGCCCCCAAGAAGCGAAATGTTAATCTCGTGTAGGGAAGCAATAGGCCTTAGGGGGCAAGATTACAAAACCCTGGTAGAGCCTGTGTGTTCAGATAGTAGGCCCACTGTCCTGACAGCCAGAGGGGTAGTTGATGTACGCAAGGGGAGGGTACCAGTACGTATCTTAAATAGTGGTAGAGAAAGAAGTCAAACTGCCGAGGTATGCTACCATTGCTAAATTGTATACTGTCAATAACAACTCCATCAAGGCAGTAGAACCCATGAACCCATCTGATCAGATGGAGGGCAATGGATCTGAAGCAAAGCTGGAGGATTGGTGCCAGGGGTTGAATGTAGGTGTGGAGCCCACTGGGACTGGGTACTCGGTGCCGGGCCGGGGTATCAAGGGGTGTCACGGCGGCCTTAGTCCGGACCTTGTCCCAAGACCACAAGTAAAGGTTGGGGGTCATTTACAGGGGATAGAGTCGTGATGCCACCTGGAGTATTGTGGCCAGAGGGGCCACCGCTGCCTGGTTGCAGCTGGGGATGGTGACTTAGGGGCAGCTGAGGTGGTAAGCCCTCTCCGGGTAGGGCTATAGGTCCCCAGGACAGGAGTGGTAGTAGTCTATAGTGATTACGATGGGGGTTGTAGTCGACACAGGCCAGTGGCGCACCCAAGGGGGGGGGACCTACGTGTCTGGACACCCCCCTTGGATGGCCCTGAGAAGCCGCAGCTGCACTACAGTTAAAAAAATAAATATATATATATGCTCACCTCCCCCGAACCCTCGCCGTCTCCCGCCGTATTCCTGCAGGCTCCCGGGGGCTCCCGCAGGCTCCCGGTGTCTGCAGAGGTCTTCTACTGCAGTACAGGACCTGTGGTGATGTCACAGTCACGTGACACCAGATTACTCCATGGTAACGTGCGGTCACGTGACTGTGACATCACCGCAGGTCCTATACTACACTAGAAGACCTCTGCACACACTGGGAGCCTGCGGGAGCCACCGGGAGCCTGCAGGAAGACGACAGGCCCCTCCACCACACAGAGCCGCTTATCTCCTCACCTCCTCTCCACCACACAGAGCCGCTTATCTTCTCACCCCTCCACCACACAGAGCCGCTTATCTCCTCACCCCTCCACCACACAGAGCCGCTTATCTCCTCACCCCTCCACACTGAGCCGCTTCTCCCCTCACCCCTCCACCACAGAGCCCCTTATCTCCTCACCCCTCCACCACACAGAGCCGCTTATCTCCTCACCCCTCCACCACACAGAGCCGCTTATCTCCTCACCCCTCCACCACAAAGAGCTGCTTATCTCCTCACTCCTCCACCACACAGAGCCGCTTATCTCCTCACCCCTCCACCACTGAGCCGCTTCTCCCCTCACCCCTCCACCACAGAGCCCCTTATCTCCTCACCCCTCCACCACACAGAGCCGCTTATCTCCTCACCCTCCACCACACAGACGCTTATCTCCTCACCCCTCCACCACACAGAGCCGCTTATCTCCTCATCCCTCCACCACTGAGCCGCTTCTCCCCTCACCCCTCCACCACATGAGCCCCTTATCTCCTCACCCCTCCACCACACATAGCCGCTTATCTCCTCACCCCTCCACCACACAGACGCTTATCTCCTCACCACCCTCCACCACACAGAGTCGCTTATCTCCTCACCCTCCACCACACAGAGCCGCTTATCTCCTCACCCCTCCACCGCACGAGACGCTTATCTCCTCACCCCTCCACCACACAGAGCCCCTTCTCTCCTCACCACCCCTCCACACAGACCGCTTATCTCCTCACCCTCCACCACGAGCGCTTACACCTCACCCCTCCACACGCAGGGCCCTACTTCTCCCCCCCTCTACCGCTGAGCCGCTCTCAATACATCTAACTCCCCACACGAGCCGCCTCGTATCTCGCTACCCCGCAGCCACGCTGCTAGTCTCTACCAAAAAGAGTGGCCTCTATCACCTCTACCCACAAAGCGGCTCTATTCACTGCTACCACACAGAGCCTATACTACCTAAACCCTGCCCTACCATCAGAGCCACTCAGCCTCAGCACACCCACAACAGCCGCTATTCTCCTCTCACCACACAGAGCCGCTTATCTCTACCCTCCACCACAGAGCCGCCTCTATGCTCTGCACCTCCACACAGCAGACCGCTATACTCTGCTACCCACAGAGCCGCTCTACACTCTGCCTCCCACAGAGCCCTCTATCTCTCACCCCTCCACCACACAGAGCCGCTCTATTCCTCTGCTCACCCACAGAGCCGCTTATTACCCCTCCCACAAAGAGCGCCTCTATCTCTGCTACCCACAAGAGCCGCCCTTATCTCTGCTACCCACACGAGCCGCCTCTTCCCCTGCTACCCCCCACCAGAGCCCGCCTCTTATCTCCCCCTCACCACAGAGCCGCTCTCTCTACTCTGCTACCCACAGAGCGCTTATACTCCTCCTACCACACAGAGCCCTTATCTCCTCTACCCCACAGAGCCGCTTCTCATACCCACCCTACCCACAGAGCCGCCTTCTACTCTCTCTACCACACAGAGCCCCCTTGCTCTACCCCTACACCACACGAGACGCTCTATCTCCTACCCTACCACACAGAGCCGCTTATGCTCTGCTACCTCACAACGAGCCGCTTATGCTCTGCTACCCACCCACACGCACAGACCTCTATCTCTGCTACCCACACAGAGCCGCCTCTATACCTCTGCACCCACAGAGCCGCTCTATCTCTCCCTCCCACGAGCCGCCTTTCCTAGCTCACCTCTACCACAGAGCCGCTCTATTCTCTGCTACCCACAACGCAGAGCCGCCTCAATACTCTGCTACCCACAGAGCCGCCTCTATTCTCTGCTACCCACAGAGCCGCCTCTATACCTGCTACCCACAGAGCCTGCCTCTATAGCTCTGCTACCCACAGAGCCGCCTCTATTCTCTGCTACCCACAGAGCCGCCTCTATACTCTGCTACCCACAGAGCCGCCTCTATGCTCTGCTACCCACAGAGCCGCCTCTATACTCTGCTACCCACAGAGCCGCCTCTATGCTCTGCTACCCACAGAGCCGCCTCTATGCTCTGCTACCCACAGAGCCGCCTCTATACTCTGCTACCCACAGAGCCGCCTCTACACTCTGCTACCCACAGAGCCGCCTCTATACTCTGCTACCCACAGAGCCGCCTTACTCTGCTACCACAGAGCCGCTCTCCTACCAACCCCCTCTCTGCTACCCACAGAGCCGCCTCTATCTCCTGCTACCCACAGAGCCGCTCTATCTCTCTGCTACCCACAAGAACGCTTCATCTCCTCACACCCTTCCCTACCACACAGAGCCGCTTTCTCATCCCTCACCCACAGAGCCGCTTCTATCTCTCTACCCTCACCACGAGCACCTTATCTCCTCACCCCTCCACCACCACAGAGCCGCTTATTCTCTCACCCACAGAGCCGCCTCTAACCCGCCCACAGAGCTCCTCCTCACCTCCACCACACAGAGCCGCCTTACTCTCACCCTCACCACACAGAGCCGCTTATGCTCCTACACAGCCCTCAGCCTGCACACAGAGCGCTTATCTCTATACCCTCCACCACACAGAGCCGCTCTCTCCTACCCCCTACCCCACAGAGCCGCTCTATGCTCCTGCTCCCATCCACCACAGAGCCGCCTTTCTCTCTACCTCACAGACCCTCTATCTCTGCTACCACAGAGCCGCCTATCTCTCTACCCACAGAGCCCTCATACCCTCTACCCAGCAGAGCCGCCTCTACTCTGCTACCCACAGAGCCGCCTCTATACTCTGCTACCCACAGAGCCACCTCTATTCTCTGCTACCCACAGAGCCGCCTCTATTCTCTGCTACCCACAGAGCCGCCTCTATACCCTGCTACCCACAGAGCCGCCTCTACTCTCTGCTACCCACAGAGCCGCCTCTATGCTCTGCTACCCACAGAGCCGCCTCTATCTCTGCTACCCACAGAGCCGCCTCTACTCTGCTACCCACAGAGCCCCCCTCTATACTCTGCCCTTACCCACCTCCACATGAGCCGCTCTACCCTCACTCCTCCCCACAGAGCCCCTTATCTCCTACCCCCACACAGAGCCGCTTATATCTCACTCCTCCACCCACAGAGCACTCCCTCCTCCATACACCCGTACTCACCCCCACTGAGCCGCCCCCTACTAATGAGCCCTATCCCTACCCACCAACTAGCCTCTTAGCTCTCACCCCAGCCCACGACGCTTATGCTCTCTCACCACAGAGCGCCTCTATGCTCACCTGCTCACCACACAGAGCCGCTCTTATCCTCTCACCCTCACGCACAGACCTTAATCTCCTCCCTACCACACAGAGCCGCTCTCTCTACTACCAAGCTTATCTCCTACCCCACAGAGCCGCTTCTCCCTTACCTCTACCACAGAGCCCCTCTTTCTCATCTACCCCAGAGCCGCCTCTATACTCTGCTACCCACAGAGCCGCCTCTATCTCTGCTACCCACAGAGCCCCCTCTATTCTCTGCTACCCACAGAGCCGCCTCTATTCTCTGCTACCCACAGAGCCGCCTCTATACCCTGCTACCCACAGAGCCGCCTGTATACTCTGCTACCCACAGAGCCGCCTGTATACTTTGCTACCCACAGAGCCACCTCTATACTCGGCTACCCACAGAGCCGCCTGTATACTCGGCTACCCACAGAGCCGCCTCTATACTCTGCTACCCACAGAGCCACCTCTATACTCTGCTACCCACAGAGCCGCCTGTATGCTCTGCTACCCACAGAGCCGCCTGTATACTCTGCTACCCACAGAGCCGCCTGTATACTCTGCTACCCACAGAGCCGCCTCTATGCTCTGCTACCCACAGCCTCCTCTATACTCTGATACCCACTGACCCGCCTGTATACACACAATTCATTTCACCGGGCTTCCGATGCAATTGCATCTGGCCTTTTTACTAGTCTCTATACATAATCGGCAGTTTAGAGCTTCCGGCCACTGTGCTGCTATGGAGCAAGGGCGCCTGCGCAAAACGGCAGATTATGCCTGCCTTCCCCGGAAGCGGCGCCATATTGTGACACCCATGCCGCTGCCTGCTGGCGGCTCCCTGCATGCTCCCGTCACTGCACAACCCCGCACGCTGCTGCCTCCACCACCGCTGCACTCTCTTTACAGCCTCCACCCCCGCCGCCCGCCGGGTAAGCCACATTACACAAGGCCCCGCCGCAGCCCGGGGGAGCCCTATTACTGAAGGGGCCGCCGGCACCAGGTAAGTTCTGTGACTGACTGTCTCAATGTTGTTCTTACTGCTTCTGCGTCTTTTGCGTATTTTAATCTACAGAGTGTACAGCATAAGCTGTCTAACAATTTCAGGTTTTTGATTATTTGTTTGCAACTGAACGCTCATCGTGGTGTTTAACGTTTTTTGAACTACCGTATATACTCGTGTATAAGCCGAGTTTTTCAGCCCAAAAATTGGGCTGAAAAGTCTCCCCCTCGGCTTATACACGGGTCAATACGGTAGGCTGCGTGGTGGGGGCTGTGTCCAGGGCTGGGGAGGCTGGAGGAGGCGGTGGGAGGTTGCTGAATGAGCGGCCCCGTCACGTGGGGCCGCTCATTACATATGCACTGCTTCCCCCTGTCAATCAGCGGCAGGGGGGAGCAGTGCATAACTAAATATATCCCCCCAAATGCTGGCACTTGCCCCCCTGCTTGTAAGCCCCCCCCCCCGGCTGCTATTATTACCATCCTCTGTCTTCTTCATCGCACGCGCAGGTCCCTCCGTGCTCCCGTCTGCCGTAGCATCCGGGGTTATGTGATCGGCCGGTCGCATGACGTCATCGCTACGCGATGGCCGGGGACCCCGGATGACGCCGGGAGCATGGAGGACGGGAGCACGGAGGCACCTGCGCGCGCGATGAAGAAGACAGAAAATGGTAAGTTAAGCCGGGGGGCTTACAAGCAGGGGGGCAAGTGCCAGCATTTGGTGCTGCCTGTATACACCTTTGGGGCTGGGGCTGCTGTATACACCTCTGGGGCTGCCTGTATATAAAACCACTGGGGCTGCCTGTATATACCACCTCTGGGGCTGCCTGTATATACCACCTGGGGCTGCCTGTATACACCTCTGGGGCTGCCTGTATATACCACCACTGGGGAGGCTGCTGTATACACCACTGGGGAGGCTGCTGTAATGCTGCTGGGGCCTGTATACACCACTGGGGAGGCTGCTGTATACTGCCACTGGGGAGGCCTGTATGCCACTGGGGAGGCTGCTGTATACTACGACTGGGGAGGCCTGTATAACTGTGCTGGGGTCCACCCTTGGCTTATACACGAGTCAATAGGTTTTCCCAGGTTTTGGGGGCAAAAGTAGGGGGGTCGGCTTATACACGGGTTGGCTTATACACGAGTATATACGGTATTTCTGAGCTCCTATTTTTCACCTCTATTTTCTTCCACGTGAGTCCCTGAACTAAAATTAAAAGCAAAGTCGCAGAAAAAAATTCATACTCCTCCAAAAAAATCTAAATATAACAAATCAAAGACAACAAGAGTATTTACCTGCCCGGGTCACAAAAAAAAGATAAAGATAGAGGCAACAAAAGAGCAATTCTTAATTTTGGACTAAAAAAGTATATGTCACTTGCCATAAGGCTGCTTTCAAATTCAGACCTTTTTTTCTGCAAGTAACTAGTGTTTTAGAAAAAAATTAATTACTACGCAATGTAATTCCTACCATAGAGGCACAACAAATAAGACCGTTTTCGTGCAGTATTAAGCATTAATTAGGTATTCAAATTTACAAAATCGCTTGGCTTTTAGGGGGGCTTCGCTCCCCCAAACCCCCCCACCGGGGGCTTTGCCCCTCGGAACCCCGCTGGGGGGGTGATACCCCCCTTTCAGGGCCGGTGTGTGTTTCTTGGACCCCTACCTTGGGAAATTTCTGGGTGCGCCACTGACACAGGCACTTACTTTACAGTTGCAGCACTGGTTGTCTTGGTGCTGGATGAAGTGTTGTAGTGAGTGTAGTTCACTTACTTTCCTGCTGGTGCAGCCTTTCCAATCAGTCTGTGAGGAGAGCACTCTCCGACTCTGCAGGTGAAATATTGGGCAAATGGCGCAATTAACAGACAGACTCACAGTTTGAAGTTTCTTTTCATCTTTTACTTAGGACGTAACTCAGTAAAGTATTGTCCACAGAGTCTTTTTGGGGTTCAGGGTCTCTCCCACCCAGCCGGATCATCTTGGCTCCCTTTCTGCACTGTGTGTGGCCCCTGCTGCTGCTTAAGCTCTGCTGTTAGCCCTGTTCCTCCTCCCAAGTACCAGTCTGATGGGCAATTCGAGTCCTTTATATCTATCCTGAACTCTGTGGCGTTACTGTATTCTGGTACAGGTGAAGAATGTGAAATCTTCACTTCCGGGTGTTTACTGTGCTGTATGTGTCATGCACAGCCTCGGATCTGGTATCCGTTCTGTGCGCTCCTCTGGTGTGAGTTTTGGAGTAACTCGGTCTCTCAGGTGTGTTCCTCTTTGCTCCCGTCTCCTCTCCTCAGACCCTGGCTTGGCCTGGAACTGGTCAGTGGACCTCGGGCTAAGCTTAGCACAGCCCTTTTACACCCAGATCGTCTTCACAGTCCTCCTAGGAACTGCACTGCCCACTTCCTCTCCACACCAGAATATATAGGGGAGCAGCTTGGTCTCCCCCTTCTGGCCTGGAGGTGCTGGTGTTGTGTGGGGAGTTAACCCTTTCTGTTGTTACTGTGCACATGAACCCTGGGGTGCCACATAGGTACTGATTCTACACCCTGCCATCAAAAGCATGGAACGTACGGGTAGTGCGGGAATATGCACAAGTCTTTAGTAAACTTCCTTTAGACTTTGGGCAAGCTCATCATATCCCCACAGGTGATCATCCGCCCATTAAAGAGAGATATAGTCCTGTACCGCCAGCTCAATATCAATGTGCCAAAGAAATGTTACGGGAGATGAAGGAGGCTGGGGTGAAATGTGTGGCGCCACTATGGCTAGGCGCCACAGGAAGGTATTACACCTTGCAAGTATATATAGTGCCTCTGTAGCTGTTGGTTTTGGTTTAACCTATGTAGTCTAAGTTAGTGCTCAACACTAGGCTACCTTAGAGTAAAGGACTGATTATTCAGTAGGTCCAAAAGGGGGTGGAGCTTAGGTTAGAGCGGAGACTTAAGTGACAGTTAGTTAGTGTCAGTCAGTCAGTGAGTCAGTCTGCATCAGGGACAGTGCTGGGAAGGCAGTCAGTCAGGATGAGCCTGACAGCCCTCTGACAGGAGGATCACCCATCTCCAGGAGGGTGACCCGGACAAAAGGAGACAAATCAGTACCGGTTGGAGCCAGCTGGTTTAGTCTGGAGAAAAACACCAGCAACACGGAAACTGAGGTGGTCAGCGGTTCATCCCTGACTGCAAACTGACAAGCCGCGGGCCCTTAATCACCGGGTAGCCGTAGGCACCACAAGACGGTACCTCACTCCTCATGCCGATAATCAGTCCAAGACTACGTGGGGAACGGTCTGGATTCCGGTGGCGGGAGAGAGAGTGCGTTCCTGCTGGCCCCATCCGTATCGGTCAAGGATAACCCGTGCCTCACCGTACAAGACCAGGGGATTGACGAGAGAAGTCTGCAAAGGTGGTGAAAGACAGAGAGGAAGGTAGAATTGAGACCCTAAAAGACAACAAGGAGGTAACATCTAGAAACTCCATAGGGGTACCCTGAACCGACAACTAGTACCGTTAAACCAGAACGTACCGTGTATTCTATAACATCTGTCGGTACCAGTAAAGTGGAGTTGAAGTCAAGTCGGTGTCTGTCTTCACACACGCCGGTGCCCGGAGGGCCTCATCATCTCCTCAGAGGGGTACGAACAACAACTCCCCTCATCCCCTCATCCTCCATCACCGCTGCCCTGAGGTAAAGCTCCCCCTGTGGCGAGCTGTACCACACTGAGCTGCACCCATCATTACCTCAGCGGCCGGCCTGCAGCGTCGGTATCCAAATTACCGGGATCCACAGGTGGCATCACGTACTTTTTAATCCTTGTAAATATTCCTCCCCACCAAACAAATGACAGCCAGGGCACGAAACTAGGAACCCGACCACCCGTGATTTCCCCGTCACCGCCATCAAACCATCCCGGTGTCCGAGTACCCCTCTCCCTGTGCTCATCAATAAGAGATAGTTGTAGCCCCTGGGCAGCTCCTCTAGTCCTGGTGAAAAAGAAGCATGGTACAATGAGAATGTGTTTAGATTACAGGCAGATTAACCACATTACACATAAGGATGTATACCCACTACCCAGAATTAAAGTATCACTAGCTGCATTACGAACTGCTAACAACTTTTCTGCCTTAGATCTTAACAGTGGGTATTGGCAGGCTCCTGTAGCAGAGAAGACAGCGTTTGCCACGCTGATGGGCCTCTTTGAGTTCAACTACATGCTGTTCGGACTCTGTAATGCACTAGGAACATTCCAGAGGTTGATGGAGTGTTGCCTGGGGCACAAGAACTTTGAAACTGTCTTATTGTACCTAGATAAAGTCATAGTCTACTCCAAGATGTATGAAGACCATCTGGAGCACCTGGCAGAAGGGTTTGGCTGGCTTCACACCACGGTTCTTTGGATCCGGGGCTGTCCGGTGTGAACCGGACACCCCTGGATCTGATTCTGGCCCCATAGTAACCCTTTGGGGTCGGAATACGCTGGATGAATGTATTTTGGCATGTTCGGAGAATCTGGAAGGAATCAGATTTTTCTCCCGTACACAAAATCGGAGCTTGCACCATTTTTGTGTCCGGGGAGACAAATCAGATTCCTCCCGGATCCGGCACTCCCTAACATGGGAACCTATGGGGCCGGATTTCTGCATGCCGCTATTATTTCAGGACCGTGGCTAGCTCCCCTCGAACCGCGGTCCTAAATCATCAGCAGCGGCAGCTGCGTCCGGCTGCACACCAGGCTGGAGGGCATATTTCCCTCCGGTTCTGTGTGCTGATCCGGTCCGGGGCTGTCAGGTTCATCCTTGACAGACCCCGGATCGGATCTTGCCATGGTGTGAAGCCAGCTTTTGAAGCCTTATCCAGCTATGGCATGAAAGTGAAGCTATCCAAGTGTCACCTGTGGAAACCAAACGTACAGTACTTCGGTCATGTTGTGAACTCTGAAGGTACCGTCACAATATTGCTTGCAATTTCACTGGCAATTTGCTGGTTGCAGTGAAATCATGGACACATTGTTCCATTTGTACACGCCAACAAAATAGAACAATATGTCCATGATTTCACTGCAACCAGCAAATTGACAGTGAAATTGCAAGCAATATTGCCACGTGTGACGGTACCTTGAGGATGTAGCACCAGATCTTGAGAAAGTAACCGACATTAGGGACTGGCCAAGCCCCACCACAGTCAAAGAGGTGAGGCAGTTCCTGGGGCTGGTAGGATACTACAGGAGATTCATGAAGGGGTTTATGAAGATGGCAGCCCCCTTGGTTGGACAGTCCAAGAATGCTAAGAATCCAAGTCCTCCATTTGAATGGGGCAGTAAAACAGAAGAGTCCTTCAAGCAGCTGAAGTGGGTCCTGATGGGAGATGAGATCCTATCCTATCCTGATTACAACCAACCATTTGTCTTGTATACCGATGCTAGTAATGTGGGATTGGGAGCAATGTTGTCCCAGGTGCAAAAATTCAAAGAGAGAGTGATAGCCTATGCAAGCAGGAAACTCCGTCCTACAGAAAGGAACCCAGAGAAGTATAGTTCGTTCAAGTTAGAGTTCCTGGCCATAGTCTGGGCAGTTACAGAACGTTTCAGGCATTACCTGGCTGCAGCCAAATTCACTATATTCACAGATAACCCGTTAACTCACTTGCAGACAGCAAAGCTAGGCGCACTAGAACAGCGATGGATGGCCCGACTGTCTAATTATAATTTTGCCATCAAATACCGGGTAGGCCACAAGAACACCAACGCTGATGCATTGTCCAGGATGCCTCACTTGCAGGACGTGGAGGAAGAACCGGAGGAGCTGGAAGGAGCTGGAAGAGATAGAGTTACCGGATTTTCACCACCCTTATGCGATACAATGTAAAAACGACGTGAAAGACAAACGTCAAGAAACCGCGTTGAACCCGTTACCCCACCATGGATGGGCAGATATGTAAGACAGTGATCCAGCTGTACGTTTAGTCAAGGAACTATTGATGCAGGAAGGCTCATACCCTGGCCAGATGCCCCACAAGACACAAAAGATAAAAGCGCTCCCATATGGAGAACCTAGTGGAACCTGCGCTCGGCTGTGGAAGTCAGAGCACGCGCTCGCGACCCAGCTGTAGCTGATGACGTGTGCACGGGCATGACATCCCGTGCACCAGCCTGGGACGCTGCAAAAAGGGCTGGCCGTTACTGATGTGACGAGCACACGAGGATGACTGGCAGCAGAATCTCGGCTTTAGCCCCAGCTAAGTAACGCCCACCCGTCCCTTCGTTAAATACTTTATAAAGCATTATCTCAACTTTTAAAAAGCAGTTTTTTTAGCAAAAAACCTTGCAGCACATGTATGTGCTGGGTGTAGAGAACGATATTAATAGTCCGGGGTGGTCATTTGGGGTGGTTGGTTCCCTTTAATATCAATAGGCATTCAATTATTAAAATATCAAGACATCATAAGTAAAATTACAGAAAACTGGAAATACTCCCTGTTTAACCACTTGGGGGATAATATCTGCAATCTAAAAATCCAGACCACTTGGTGGGTTCTCAACATTTTATGGAGATCACCTCCTCGTCTGGGTACAGTGATTTCCTCCAGGACTTGAAATTTTAATTGGGCAACCCTTTGACCCGCTGCATGAAAATGATACGGTAAAGGTAATGCTATTTTTTCACACTGAATGTTGGACTTGTATTGTGAAATCCTATCCTGCATATGTTGGGTAATCTCCCCTGTGTACATAAGCCCACACGGACAATTTATTGCATAAATCACATTAAGATAACGTCACACGCCGCAATATCGCCGGTGAGATGGCTGGCAATTAATTCCCAAATTCGGCGATGTGGAAACCACATCACATGTGCATAGTGGCGTGTGGCTGGGTGATTCTAGGGCGAGAATCGCTGGTGGAGCGTCGCCTGATTGCCCTGCACTGCAGTGAAATCAGGCGATATGCAAAAGGCGATTTCAGCGCATCGTGGCATGTCACAGGGCGACAGCAACGTACACAGCGATCCTGAAATCAATCCCGTACCCGTGCTTGGATGGTGTGGCGATTGGTGGGTGATACTGTGTTCCAATTGGCTGGCCGTGTCCGAGGCGCCTTATTTAATGACCCGTGCGTTCACGCAAGGCTGACCAATGGGAACACAGTTCCATCCACCAATCGCAATATTAGGGGCGCAGTGAAACCCACCCTAGCACGCGCCTATCGAAACAGTATGGCCACATTGCTGCTATGATTGTGGCGTGTCATGCGGCGATGTATGAAGGGAAGATTGCTTCCGGTCTTCTGCAGGCAATTTCCAGGATGCAGGATCGCCAAAGATAGCACGCTAGATAGCTACGTGTGACAGTTCCACAGTGATGTGAAAAAAGTGCCCGAAACAAATCGCCGGTGATAAGTAAGACATATGGCGGCGTGTGATAGTACCTTTAGACGTATTACATGTAAAATATCCCTTAATGGGAATGCCCTGTCCTGTATATGGCTAAAAAACTTTATCACCTTTCTGAAACTTAATACATTGCAGACATTGCAAACAAAGGAAAAGTTTCTTGTTTTCTAGATGAAATGAATAATTGTCGGGGTATTTTTGAAGTAGAGCCTATATCGGCTCTAATTAAAAGATATTTCAAGTTTTTTGTTCTCCTGAAACAGAAAAGAAAGGTGTTCTGAAACTCAGGTACTGAGGGATAGCCTTCACATAATATATTCCAAAATTTGCAAATCTTACCATGCAATTTATACTGTAAATAAACAGATAAAGTGTGAACCAATGGGATTCTCTTACTTGCCTCAGTGCCAGTGACCGGAATAGATGCCTTCAATTGAAGTAAATGTGAAGGATACCCCCTATCAGTGAATTTCTTATATATTTCACATTCTCTTATGGCTCGCAAGGTGGGATCAGTGACTATTTTTTGGGCCCTTTTCAGCTGTGACCGAGGGATTGATTTTTTGACAGCCCCTAGATGACAGCTGGTGTAATATAATAGGCTATTGCGATCAGTAACTTTTGTGTATATATCAAACATCAATTTGCCCTCTTATGTATACACCAGTGTAACCAGGAAGCTAACACGGTCAGAATTGTATTGAAAACTGTAGTTCCGGCCAAATTTGATTAAGTTACTCATAAAACTCCATAAGGCTATGGAGAGGGCCCCCCCATATGCAAAAAATTGCATTGATATTCCAACCCCAATAAATCACATACTGATCAATTTGTAAATGTGGAAATACGTAACTAGATTCAAAATATGACATATAACAATTTGCATATGGAGGCCACATTGGACCCCATAGTGGTCCCTTGTTTTTGAAGATAGAAGGTGTCCTGGAAAAAGAAGAAATTTTCCCGAAGAACCAATGAGAGACAGTCTATTAGAAACTCTTTTACGTCACTATCAAAGAAATGTGAGGTCAACAAATTCCCAACAGCTTTTATGCCTTTTTGATGTGTAATAGACGTATAGAGGCTGTTTACATCGCAAGAGACCAAATAACAATCATTGGGGGCTTGGTCTATATATCTAATCTGTGGTATAAAGTCTCCAGTATCTAGTATGAAATATTTAGTAGACTTAATCAATGGAGTTAACACTTTTTCAAGTAAAATTGATAAAGGGGACAATATAGATTCATTGGAAGCCACTATAGGACAACCTGATGGATTTTCTAACCATTTATGGACTTTAGGTTATATATAAAAAACAGGTACAATTGGATTCCTCTTAGTTAAATATTCAACCTCTTTCATATCAATAATACCTTTACCTAAACCAGTTTGTAGAACCCGTGAAATTTTGGTACTCACAGAAGAAGTTGGATTGGACTTTAATGATTCATAGACTAAAGAATTTACAACTGTCTATGACATTTCCGTATATTGGAATAATGATCCATAAAGACCACTGCTCCACCCTATTAAGCGGGTTTAATAATTCTTTCCTTCTTATTAAGAAGGGAGGTCAAAGCTTGTCTCTCAACATTAGATAAATTGGTAGAACAATCTAATATGTTGTTTAATACAGATAACCCAATCCAATAGGTAATGGGGCACCACAACCAAGCATGTCTCACTACCCAGGAGCTACTCACACTGATTATAATAACATGAAAAATGAGTAAAGGCTCCATTAAACGTAATCAAGAAATCTTTTTATTGTGATATTAACAAGGTTTAAGAACAAGGAGGAGGGAAATGTCAACAGAAATATGCCACTTAGGACACTTGGCATCACACCAGTATTAGTGAATTGTTGCAACTGTCAGAGCCTCAGAACAAATCTCTAATTGTATGTACCAACCAAAGTATATTCTGATAAGTAACAACTAGATAATAGGGGTGGTAAACAAAGACAAGGTAACATAGGACATCAGTCGGGTACAAGTGGTTACGTGCAATAGATCACCCTCCCAAGGAGGAAGAGGATGTACCAGTGTAAAAAGCTGAAGTACCCTTTAACTAAAGTGCCTAGTGCCAGTTTTAATTGCCACTTGCCCATTCAAAAGAATCTCAGAACATATTTGTGTCAGTGATACAGCCATACGTGCTCGGCGGAGAGCACCGTATACAATATGTCACGGAGAGGCCTCGTGGGATAGATGGAATCACTGATCGGATGGTTGTCCCTAGGTCTGTCGCTAAACGGGTAATGTATTCAAGGAGTCGTCTTCTGGAACTGCGCAGGATAAAGTCTTCTCCAGCAGTTGCAATACCACATGTTCCACGGGAAATGAGGAGACCTTTCAGAGGTTGCAGAGCAGGCAAGAAGATCAAGTCCTGGAGGAGACGATTTAAACCTGCGGTCCCATCCATCATCATGGGTAATGTACGATCGCTTGGTAACAAGTCGGATGAACTGCTGGCTCTGAGTAAGACCCAGAAGGAGTTCAGGAAATGCAGTCTCATGTGCTTTACAGAAACCTGGTTGCATGAGGACGTCCCAGATTCAAGTGTATTGGTACCAGGGTATCAAATGGTTCGGGCTGACAGGGACAGAGTGAAGTGCGGTAAGAAGAAGGGTGGAGGAGTGATACTGTACATTAACAACAGATGGTGTAATCAGGGGCATATAACAGTAATGGAGAGACATTGTTGCCCAAACATTGAACTATCTGCCTAGAGAATTCTCTCTTGTTATTGCAGTGGTGTCGTATACACCACCATCTGCAAATCCAGAGGCAGCTAGGGAAATACTGTCTGGGTGATTGCCTGGTTTCAGACGAAACACCCTAACTCTCTAACTGTCAGTTCTGGGGATTTTAATCGAGCCAAGATCTCATTACCAAAGTTCTATCAATATGTCAAATGTTCTACACGGGACAATTATATATTGGATCTCCTCTATGCCAGTGTTAAGGATGCTTACTCATCATCTGCATTGCCCCCCCTGGGGAAATCTGACCACAACCTCATACTATTGTCTCCAGCCTATCAACCAGTTGTCTGCAAACAACCAGCGACAATTAAACAGATAAGGAAGTGGTCTCCGGCAGCAGAGAAGGGGTTACAAGACTGCTTTGATTGCACAGACTGGCAGGTGTTATGTGCCAGGGAACCTAATGATGATGTTAATGAGGTTACCGGGAGAGTTACTGATTACATCAACTTTTGTACTGACAATATTGTACCTATTCATGAGATTCGGTG
Organism: Allobates femoralis; assembly: GCA_033576535.1. Lineage (NCBI taxonomy): Eukaryota > Metazoa > Chordata > Amphibia > Anura > Aromobatidae > Allobates > Allobates femoralis. The sequence continues at coordinate 287,294,898 of JARQOC010000005.1, forward strand.
TTTTGCAAACAATAAGCCTTGGATTACAAAAGAATTGAAACATCTACTAAACAGGAAAAAAAAGCTTTTAAAAAGAAGGACAAGGAGGAAATGAAAATTGTACAGCGAGACTTAAAGGGGAAAATTAAGATTGCCCGTGAAGCATTCAAAATTAAATTGGAAAATAAATTGTCACACAACAACTCCAGAGAAGTGTGGGCTGGAATGAAGCTATTGACTGGGTTTAAGGCAGGGTCAGATCAGGGGGGTGGGGGGCTGATCATGGCTAATGAAATGAATGAGTTTTTCAACAGATTCAACAATAAATGTGCGATGTCAACAGTGGAGAGGGCCGGGGAGCGACAAGCAATATCAACTGGGGGGAGGAAGTTAGAGACTTTCTTGATCTACGAAAATGATGTGAGGGAACAGTTTAGTAAGCTGGTCATTGGTAAAGCAGCAGGACCTGATGGTATCTGTCCACGTGTCCTCAGAGTGTGTGCAAATCAGTTGTGTACTGTCTTCCAGCACCTTGCCTGGTGCCGGTTCCCAAGACTACCTTCCCGAGCTCCCATAATGACTATAGACCGGTGGCCTTAACATCGCATGCGATGAAGTCCTTGGCGAGAGTTGTACTTGCCTACTTGTGTCCAAGGGTGTCTGCTTTTACGGACGCCCTTCATTTTGCCTATTGGCAGAGTCTGGGGGTGGACGATGCTGTAGCGTATCTGCTACAAACAGTACATTCCTTTTTGGACAATGATGGAACCACTGTGCGTGCCATGTTCTTCGATTTCTCCAGTGCATTCAACACCTTACAGCCACTATTATTACGGAAAAAGCTGGTTGAAATGGCGGTTGATGAGGGACTAGTGAATTGGATCATTGATTACCTGTCGGACAGGCCACAGTTCGTAAGGTTGGGGGCGGCCGTATCGGATAGTGTGCGGAGCAGTGTTGGAGCCCCTCAGGGAACGGTGCTGTCGCCATTCCTTTTTACGTTATACACAGCTGATTTTCAGTATAAATCAGACCTTTGTCACCTTCAGAAGTACTCTGATGACTCAGTGATAGTTGGAGGTATTGAGAGAGGCCGGGGGAGGAGGAATACAGAAGGGTGGTTTTGGACTTTGTTGACTGGTGCCAGGCTAACCATTTAGAACTCAACGTAAAGAAAACCAGGGAGTTGGTGTTGAGTTATGGAAGGTGCATGAAGGATTGCTTACCTATCACTATTGATGGTCAGGATGTGGAGATGGTGGAGAATTTCAAATATTTGGGGGTTCACCTGGACAGCAAGCTTGATTGGAGGTGCCATATGGAGAAGGTTTGCAAGAAAGGGATGAGTAGACTTTACTTCCTAAGGAAGTTAAGGTCGTTTAATGTGTGTAGCAAAATGCTTGAAATGTTCTACCAATCTATTGTGGCGAGTGCAATCTTTGCTGCAATAATATGCTGGGGTAGTAGTGTGCGCACAGCTGACGCTAATAAGCTGAATAAACTTATCAAGAAGGCTAGTGCGGCGGTGGGTCTACAACTTAGGACTTTCGAGGAGGTATTAGAGGATAGAATTAATAAGAAATGCAAGGCTATAATGAGCAACAATACACACCCGCTCTATGAACTGTTTGCGAAGCAAAAGAGCACATTCAGCAAGCGTCTAATCCAACTAATGTGTAAAAAGGAAAGATACAGAAAATCGTTTGTTCCGACAGCTGTGGGGATGTTTAACAAATGTATAAGTGTAAAGCATCCCAAGGCTAAGTGAAGTTCTAAGTGTATGGGGGGAATAGGTGAGGTACATGTACCAGTCTACCTGCATCTGCTATCCATATAGACGTATTTTGTAAAGTGTATAATGTTCTTGATCTTTGTTCTGCTGCTGTAATACTGTAATTTCCTCCGGGATCAATAAAGTTTATATAATCTAATCTAATTTCCTAGGTTAAGGTGCTACAAGATCACCTGAAGGTTTACTGACAGTCATCTGATAAGTTAAGTGTTACATTGTCCATCCGTGGCCATATCTCCGGTGCCAGACAGGGGGGGAGAGAGGGAGGTAGCCTCGGCCCTACACCCCAACGCGTTTTGTGACCCTTCCCTTATGGGTCACTTCCTCAGGGGAATTAGAAATGATCCCCACATTACGGCGTTCTTATGTGCAGAGATCGTGCGTGCCCCAGGAAGTGACGCGACGCCAACACCGTCATGTGACCAGATGTGACGTTCCACAACCACCGCTCGTCATCGCGGCACCTCCCCTCCAGGTGCAACGTCACAGGAGTGCGCACGGCTGCCAGGATGCGTGTCCATGGCAACCGGCGCACCCTGACAATGTGCGCACAGGGGAGAAACACCGCGACCTGACAGGCAGGTTATGCGGACATCGGATCCCTGACCCAAATGACAATGTGTGACCTGATCACACCAGCAGGGGCCAGCGCCGCGCCTATAGGTGCACGGGTGGACGCCAGGCAGCGCAACCATGGCATCCACCCATAACCCGCAGCTCGAGCACCAACTCCACCAGTGCCCCAGCACCACACAAGTGAAAACGGTCATATTTACAGCTGCCCATGCAGACACCATCTGCATAGACAAAAATATATCCTCCCAGATATACAATGCATATCAAATATTTCAAAGTGAGAGATAGAAGCTACATATAACAATAAATTCTTCAAAGTCCCAGCAGGGCTTAACCATTGTTTGATCTCTTTACAATGATCTATTACAATGGATCTCCCCACTTAGTTTGGTTAAATCAAGTTTATCCTTTTGCACAGTTCATATTTCACTGGGTCTTCAAAGAGCAGAATTCTTATTCTCTTATGCCTTCTATCCTTCAAATGCGGGAGGATATCCAGAAATTGGATCTTTTTAGAGAAAAACACCACGTCACCCCATGACGTGCAGAAATGATGGATCTCGTAGTGGTGCTGGAAATCAAAAAAAAAAAAAGTTTTTAAAATCACATATTGGAACACCCAACATTTAATCTAGGAATATACTTAGGACCGAGACTACCAAGCAGCGGCGGCTCAAGTTTTCATTTAACCCACGTGGTGACATGGTATTTAATGTCACTATCCATTTTATTTCACGTTGTGATAGGGTCTTTCAGACATCGCCACCTCTAATACCCCCATGGACCACATCAATCCCCCAAAACAGCAGGGACGACGGGTCACTGTTAAAGTGTATGAGAAAATGTTGTGGCAATGTCTTCAACGTGGATTTGTCTTTCACCGTGGGAGCTGCGGAAATGCCATTCACATGCTCCCTCACTCTCCTCTTTAGCTCCCTGTATGTTCTTCCTACATATATCCGTGGACACAAGCAAGTGGCATAATACACCACATTGCTCGTGCCACAGGACACATAGTGTCGGATATCATATGTGCGGGAGCCGTCGGAGGAGGTGAAAGAAGCAATGCGCTGTACATTCACTAATTTCTAATCCCCCTGAGGAAGTGACCCATAAGGGAAGGGTCACGAAATGTGTTGGGGTGTAGGGCCGAGGCTACCTCCCTCTCTTCCCCCCTGTCTGGCCACTGATGGACAAGGTAACACTTTACTTATCAGATGACTGTCAGTAAACCTTCAGGTGATCTTGTAGCACCTTAACCTAGGAAATATGTTCTGAGATTCTTTTGAATGGGCAAGTGGCAATTAAAACTGGCACTAGGCACTTTAGTTAAAGGGTACTTCAGCTTTTTACACTGGTACATCCTCTTCCTCCTTGGGAGGGTGATCTATTGCACGTAACCACTTGTACCCGACTGATGTCCTATGTTACCTCGTCTTTGTTTACCACCCCTATTATCTAGTTGTTACTTATCAGAATATACTTTGGTTGGTACATACAATTAGAGATTTGTTCTGAGGCTCTGACAGTTGCAACAATTCACTAATACTGGTGTGATGCCAAGTGTCCTAAGTGGCATATTTCTGTTGACATTTCCCTCCTCCTTGTTCTTAAACCTTGTTAATATCACAATAAAAAGATTTCTTGATTACGTCTAATGGAGCCTTTACTCGTTTTTTATGTTATTATAATCTAATATGTTGGCCTCAGCTGAAAGTCTAAACTTACTTATGTGGCGCCCCGCAACGAGTGCGTCACAGGAGGGTATTGCAGCCATAAATGCAGCCGCAATATTCTCCGACCCAGCAGTCATATAGTTAACTGAGAGATCCAAAACCCTACATGCATCACTTAACATAGAGGGCCAATCCAAAGTCCTGGTGGGCGGAGTGTAAGGGTAGTGTAGGAGAAGTACAGTTAGTCTAGAGAAGAGAGTAGAGTCTGTGAGGGCCTAGACAAGGGACACAGACTTGAACTTGGAGTAGGAGCGGGGGCTCTGCACCTCGTGCAGCCCCCGGGCCGTCACCGGTCGGGTGTTAGCACCTGAGGCCTCAACAACCGGGATCGGGCATCACCAACCACGGGTTCCAAAATACCCCCGTGCCCAACTCACAGCCGGTTCACTGGTACCGAAGCTGGTAGCAGTTCACCTCTGCTACGCGAACCAGAAGCGTGGAGGAGCAGCTTTACAGGAGCACCCCACCACCCGCCAAATTCCATAGGCCTAACTTTGACTCAGTCCCAAGCACAGCCGTAGATATTTGAAATCGTTTTGTCCTTAAGGCTGTGCAACAGAGAAAAAGTTCTTGAGAATCTTTTAAAAGAAAGCAAGGGCAAGCTTTTTTTGCAATGAGTCTTACTTAGGCTCATGCCCTTAATAACAGAATATTAAAACATTGACTCAGTCCCAAGCACAACCGTAGATATTTCAAATCTTTTTGTCCATAAGACTGTGCAATAGCGAAAAAGTTCTTGAGTATCTTTTAAAGCAAAGTAAGGGCAAGCTATTTTCACCATGATTCTTGCTTAGGCTCATGCCCTTAATAACAGAAAATTAAAACATTGACTCAGTCCCAAGCACAACTGTAGATATTTCAAATCTTTTTGTCCGTAGGGCTGTGCAATAGGGAAAAAGTTCTTGAGTATCTTTAAAGAAAACCAAGGGCAAGCTATGTTCGCGATATATCTAACTTAGGCTCAAGCCCTTAGTAAAAGAATATTAAAACATTGACTCATTCCCAAGCACAACCGTAGATATTTTAAATCTTTTTGTCCATAAGGCTGTGCAATAGGGAAAAAGTTCTTGAGTATCTTTTAAAGGAAAGTGAGGGCAAACTATTTTCACCATAAATCTTACTTAGGCCCAAGCCCTTAGTAACAGAGTATTAAAACTTTGACTCAGTCCCAAGCACAACCGTAGATATTTCAAATCTTTTTGTCCATAAGGCTGTGCAATAGGGAAAAAGTTCTTAAGTATCTTTTAAAAGAAAGCAAGGGCAAGTTTTTAATGCCATGGGACTTACTTAGGCTTATGCCCTTAGTAACAAAATATTAAAACTTTGACTCAGTCCCAAACACAACCGTAGATATTTCAAATCTTTTTGTCCATAAGGCTGTGCAATAGGGAAAAAGTTCTTGAGTATCTTTTAAAGGAAAGTGAGGGCAAACTATTTTCACCATAAATCTTACTTAGGCCCAAGCCCTTAGTAACAGAGTATTAAAACTTTGACTCAGTCCCAAGCACAACCGTAGATATTTCAAATCTTTTTGTCTATGAGGCTGTGCAATAGGGAAAAAGTTCTTGAGTATCAGACTTGAACTTGGAGTAGGAGCAGGGGCTCTGCACCTCGTGCAGCCCCCGGGCCGTCAACGGTCGGGTGTTAGCACCTGAGGCCTCAACAACCGGATCGGGCATCACCAACCACGAGTTCCAAAATACGCCCGTGCCCAACTGACAGCCGGTTCACTGGTACCGAAGCTGGCAGCAGTTCACCTCTGCTACGCGAACCAGAAGTGTGGAGGAGCAGCTTTACAGGAGCACCCCACCACCCGCCAAATTCCAGTCGTCTAACCAGCGGTGTACCCACCGAGGGACCCAAGGCTCCCCAAAACATCCATAACGTACATCTTGGATAGGGATTGAAGCAGCCTCCCCGTACCCGACCTGGTATTCCTGGGCGACAACGGCAAATGCTTAGCTAGAATGGAGGAACACTATATACCTCTGAGGGACAACTATCACTGCTGAGTCCGCCTGGTCTACTACCCGTTAACTGTATACCATGTACTGCCTGCTGGTTACAGTAAAGACCCGTTACAGAGACTTTCAGTGTCCGTGCTTCCTTATGATTGCATCCGTCCGCATACAGGGTAACCGCAGCTGCCGCACAACATCTTAAGCAGCTCCAGCCTCCAGGGATCACCGCTCAGCCTGTGGGGAGCGTTCCATCTTGCTGCTATCCATCCCCCGGAGGTTCCACAGCATCGGTAACAATTACCGAACTACTCATAGGTGGCGTCACGAATAAATTAACCCCTTTAATCTGTTCCTACAAGACGTCTTCAACTTTTGATCTGCACTCAACCGGGCCTCACTACCGGCAGGCGCGGCCCACCCGTGACATGAAATCACTTTTTTTTATGTAAATCAAGGCTTTTAAACAGATTTTAGGATCGACAACTGATTTTACATCTGATACATTCTGCGTGTTAAAAAAGGCTTTTAACCTAATATTTCTGTAGAATTTCTGTAAGTCTATCTCCAATTGAAATAGATCGAATTTGTAATTAGGGCAGAAAGATAGCCCCTTTTCAAGCACAGACAATTGGGATGGACTTAATTTGTGTGACGATATATTAATAACAAGTGGTGACTGTGGTACCGGTGACCTCACCTGTATCTCCGTAGGGTCAGGAACGTCACCACTGCCACCTCCCTCTGGTCTCTGTCATGCGCTTAGATGGCGCTGACATTGCTGGATGCTGCTGTGTATGTGTTTGTCCTTAAGAGCTGCATGGTTGATAGCTGTGAAGGTCTTTGCTCCTGTGTTGTGCTCCAGAACTGCATTCACTATTAGGATCAACTGCTGGTTGAGGGGTTAATGTGTGACTCACCTGAACTGCTCTCCCCCTATCCTTTAAGTAGCCTCACATTCCACCAGGTGGTGCTGCTGATAGAGTCTCACTCTATTCCTGGAAGCCGTGCTCTGCAGTTCTGTTAGTCTGTGTGGCTGATGTCCTTTCCTTTGGAGTTGCTGTATCCCAGTTCTGTGGAGGAAGGTGAGGGCAGGATAGTGTAGGGCTGGTGGAGGAGTTTTAGGGAGAGGCTGGAGGCCCGTACCTTCTCACCATCAGAAATACCTTCGGGATCAGGGCCATTCAGGGTTCCTAGCCTAGGGTCAGGCTAGTCTTCCTGGTCACCCTGCCCATAACTGCCATTACCTCATCAGTATTCACTACACCGTGACAGTCTCCTCTTGCCTCTAGATCTATGACCACAGTTATAAAATGATTGTAGTTGATATTTTTTCTTTTCAATGATCTTTTTATTAAAGGAAGATAAACATACAAATTAAGTAACATTGTACATGACACGAAATCTTGATCAGTGATTCATATTCGTTCACAGATGCAGGTTCAGTTGGTCACTGACGCAGGTAAATTCTATATCAACAGTATGATGATGCGCCACATTCTCCTGTGTGGATCAGCTGTTGCTTTTGTTAGCTTATCCTAAGAAGTCCATTTATCTAGTTCGATCATAACTAATTGAAGAATTATTTACTGCAATACTCAGAAAATAGGATACAAGTAGAGTAGGAATTAAGAAAAAAGGGGGAGACAGAGAGGAGGATGTAAGAAAATGATAGGGGGGTGTACTGGAGGGGGGAAGGAGGCTTTGAGGACTTTTACACCGAGTTTTCCTGTTATATTGTCACAAGAGAACCTTTAACTTTGAACGTGTTAATGGGTCATCCTTAATTGAATCCACGGGTTCCACGTTTCTTTGAATGCTTTTTGTGCACTCTCCACTGTAGCTATTGTTTCTGCTATGCGGTACAGTGAGTCAAGTTTTCTGTGCAGTTGCTCTATGTTGGGAACGTCTGCCAATCTCCAAAACGTTGGGATTGATAGCTTTGCTGCCGTGATAAAGCTTTGTGCTAAAAAGAATGCACTCTTATTGTCATGCCAGAGGGGAAATTTTAGTAATGCTGTCACAGGTGTCAGAGTGGGTACCCTACTCAATACCTTTTGAATGTAGGTCTCCACTTGTCTCAGGAATCGGTGAATTATTGTTAATGTCCACCAGATATGCATGTAGTCACCGTTGGGATCACCACATCTTCAACAATTTGAAGATGCCCCTGTTTGCCAATTATAGGTTTGTTTAGGTGTGACATACCAGCGTGTTATGATCTTAAAAGAATTCTCCTGGGCCTTCACACATTGCAATAGGCCATGAGATCTCCAATATATCTATTTATATAATCCGCAGTTTGGGATTGGGGCGTTGTAGCCGAATCCCAGAATGCTTTGCGCCACTGGCACTGCGAGCGAGCGATGGCGCGCATGCGCCATCACGAGCCGCAGATTCTGCCCACAAACGGCCGCTACACGCACCGCCCGCCCCCCGCAAACGCCCGCTAAACGCACCGGCCGGCACCCCCCGCTCCACCGCTGCACCGTCCATTCAACAGTGCGAGCCAGCAGTCAGGGAGCGGCTTTACACAATGGACCCCCCCCCGCAACCACCACCATCCGCCTTCATCACAGACGCTGCCCCGGTCCCCTGCCGCCAGGGCCGCACAGTTCATTCCACAGTGCGAGCCCTCAGGCAGCAGATAGCTGTACACAACGGCCCGCCGCAACCAGCACCGCCCGCCTTCATCACAGACGCTGCCCGCCCCGGCTTCCACAGGTAACATGGCAGCGGCGGTGGCGCACTGGCATTGCAGCCTGCAAGCCCGCCGGGGCTGCAGTCTGCTATCACCCCACGCAACCCCAACTAACCTTACAGGGGCGCCGGGGTAACATGGCGCCACACTGTCATTCCAGCCTAACACCCCCCGCTCCTCAACTAACCTTACAGGCCCGCCGGCCTTCACATCTACTCCCACACTGCCCCTGCTCACTCCTCTAACACCCCCATGCCCTCACTCCCCACACTGCCCCTGCTCACTCCTCTAAACCCCCCTATGCCCTCACTCCCCACACTGCCCCTGCTCACTCCTCTTACCACCCTATGCCCTCACTCCCCACACTGCCCCTGCTTAACCCCCCACTCACCCACACTGCCCTGCTCACGCCTCTTACCACCCTATGCCCTCACTCAACACACTGCCCCTGCTTACCCCCTACTCACCCACACTGCCCCTGCATAACCCCCCCACTCACCCACACTGCCCCTGCTTAACCCCCCACTCACCCACACTGCCCCTGCTCACGCCTCTTACCACCCTATGCCCTCACTCAACACACTGCCCCTGCTTACCCCCTACTCACCCACACTGCCCCTGCATAACCCCCCCACTCACCCACACTGCCCCTGCTTAACCTTCCACTCACCCACACTGCCCCTGCTCACGCCTCTTACCACCCTATGCCCTCACTCAACACACTGCCCCTGCTTAACCCCCCACTCACCCACACTGCCCCTGCTCACTCCTCTTACCCCCGTATGTCTTCACTCACTCCCCACACTGCTCCTGCTTACCCCCTACTCACCCACACTGACCCCACTTACCCACACTGCCCCTGCATAGAACCCCCCCCACTCACCCACACTGCCCCTGCTCACTCCTCTTACCCCCCGTATGTCCTCACTCCCCACACTGCCCCTGCTTACCCCCCAATCACCCACACTGCCCACACCCACCCACACACTTCTACCTACAGAGCCGCCTGTATACTCTGCTAGCCACACAGCCGCCTCTATACTCTGCTACCCACAGAGCCGCCTCTATACTCTGCTACCCACAGAGCCGCCTCTATACTCTGCTACCCACAGAGCCGACTCTATACTTTGCTACCCACAGAGCCGCCTCTATACTCTGCTACCCACAGAGCCGCCTCTATACTCTGCTACCCACAGAGCCGCCTCTATACTCTGCTACCCACAGAGCCGCCTCTATACTCTGCTACCCACAGAACCGCCTCTATACTCTGCTACCCACAGAGCCGCCTCTATACTCTGCTACCCACAGAGCCGCCTCTATACTTGCTACCCACAGAGCCGCCTCTATACTCTGCTACCCACAGAGCGCGTATAGCCTGCTATCCACAGCGCTATATCTCGCTACCCACAGAGCCGCCTCTATACTCTGCTACCCACAGAGAGGCCTCTATACTCTAGCTACCCACAGAGCTGCCTCTATACTCTGCTACCACAACACCTCAATCTACACAGAGCCGCCTCTATACTCTGCTACCACACAGAGCCGCCTCTATATCTGCTACCCACAGAGCCGCCTCATACTCTGCTACCTACAGAGCCGCCTCTATACTCTGCTACCCACAGAGCCGCCTCTATACTCTGCTACCCACAGAGCTGCCTCTATATCTGCTACCCACAGAGCCGCCTTATACTCTGCTACCCACAGAGGCCTACTGCTACACGATGCCTGTATAGTCTGCTAACCAAGAGCCCCTACTGTACCAAGAGCTGCCTCAATACTCTGCTACCCACAAGAGGCTCTACTTGTACACAGAGTCTATACTCTGCTACCCACAGAGCCGCCTCTATATCTGCTACCCACAGAGCCGCCTCTATACTCTGCTACCCACAGACCCGCCTCTATACTCTGCTACCAGAGCCCCATATCGCTACAAGAGCCGCCTCTATACTCTGCTACCCACAGAGTGCCTCTATACTCTGCTACCACAGAGCCGCCTCTATACTCTGCTACCCACAGAGCCGCCTCTATACTCTGCTACCCACAGAGCCGCCTCTATACTCTGCTACCCACAGAGCGCCTCTATACTCTGCTACCCACAGAGCCGCCTCTATACTCTGCTACCCACAGAGCCGCCTCTATAGTCTGCTACCCACAGAGCCGCCTCTATAGTCTGCTACCCACAGAGCCACCTCTATACTCTGCTACTCACAGAGCCGCCTCTATACTCTGCTACCCACAGAGCCGCCTCTATAGTCTGCTACCCACACAGCCGCCTCTATATTCTGCTACCCACACAGCCGCCTCTATAGTCTGCTACCCACAGAGCCGCCTCTATAATCTGCTACCCACACAGCCGCCTCTATAGTCTGCTACCCAACACAGCCGCCTGTATAGTCGGCTACCCACAGAGCCGCCTGTATAGTCTGCTACCCACAGAGCCGCCTGTATTCTCTGCTACCCACAGAGCCGCCTCTATACTCTGCTACCCACAGAGCCGCCTATATACTCTGCTACCCACAGAGCCGCCTATATACTCTGCTACCCACAGAGCCGCCTCTATTCTCTGCTACCCACAGAGCCGCCTCTATACTCTGCTACCCACAGAGCCGCCTGTATTCTCCTGCTACCCACAGAGCCCCCTCTATACTCTGCTACCCACAGAGCCGCCTCTATACTCTGCTACCCACAGAGCCGCCTCTATACTCTGCTACCCACAGAGCCGCCTCTATACTCTGCTACCCACAGAGCCGCCTCTATACTCTGCTACCCACAGAGCCGCCTCTATACTCTGCTACCCACAGAGCCGCCTCTATACTCTGCTACCCACAGAGCCGCCTCTATACTCTGCTACCCACAGAGCCGCCTCTATACTCTGCTACCCACAGAGCCGCCTCTATACTCTGCTACCCACAGAGCCGCCTCTATACTCTGCTACCCACAGAGCCGCCTCTATAGTCTGCTACCCACAGAGCCGCCTCTATAGTCTGCTACCCACAGAGCCGCCTCTATACTCTGCTACCCACAGAGCCGCCTCTATACTCTGCTACCCACAGAGCCGCCTCTATACTCTGCTACCCACAGAGCCGCCTCTATAGTCTAATACCCACACAGCCGCCTCTATAGTCTGCTACCCACAGAGCCGCCTCTATAGTCTGCTACCCACACAGCCGCCTCTATAGTCTGCTACCCACACAGCCGCCTATATAGTCTGCTACCCACACAGCCGCCTGTATAGTCTGCTACCCACAGAGCCGCCTGTATAGTCTGCCACCCACAGAGCTGCCTGTATAGTCTGCCACCCACAGAGCCGCCTGTATAGTCTGCTACCCACAGAGCCGCCTGTATAGTCTGCTACCCACAGAGCCGCCTGTATAGTCTGCTACCCACAGAGCCGCCTGTATAGTCTGCTACCCACAGAGCCGCCTGTATAGTCTGCTACCCACAGAGCCGCCTGTATAGTCTGCTACCCACAGAGCCGCCTGTATAGTCTGCTACCCACAGAGCCACCTCTATACTCTGCTACCCACAGAGCCGCTTCTATACTCTGCTACCCACAGAGCCGCCTCTATACTCTGCTACCCACAGAGCCGCCTCTATACTCTGCTACCCACAGAGCCGCCTCTATAGTCTGCTACCCACAGAGCCGCCTCTATAGTCTGCTACCCACAGAGCCGCCTCTATAGTCTGCTACCCACAGAGCCGCCTCTATAGTCTGCTACCCACAGAGCCGCCTCTATAGTCTGCTACCCACAGAGCCGCCTCTATAGTCTGCTACCCACACAGCCGCCTCTTAATTTGCTACCCACAGAGCCGCCTGTATAGTCTGCTACCCACAGAGCCGCCTGTATAGTCTGCTACCCACAGAGCCGCCTGTATAGTCTGCTACCCACAGAGCCGCCTGTATAGTCTGCTACCCTCAGAGCCGACTATATTCTCTGCTACCCACTGACCAGCCTGTATACACACAATTCACTTCACCGCGCTCCCGATGCAATTGCATCGGGCCTTTTTACTAGTGTGTAATAATTGGGTGTGTGTAAATTTATATCTTAGGTCCGCTTCCCAGTGGGCAATATAGTCTCTTTTAGGACAGCATGCCATTGTTAACAACATTTGGTATATGGTGGAGAGAATTTTTTTTGGTCTGGCTACACTGGCACATAATGTTTCAAAAGGCGTCATTGGACACAGTAGAACTGCGGTTCGAAGATGTGGTTTTAGTACTTCCTTCATGAAGTTGTATTGAATAAAGTTTAAGCTGAAGAGCCCCGGCAGTCTTTGGAGGTCAGTAAGTGGAGGGAGCCTTCCATCAGTTAGTATTTGGTCGATGGAGATGTCTGACCATATGCGTGTTTTACCCGACATGTCTGTAGGTTTGCTTAGAAAACAGGACAGGACATCTGAGAGTTAAAGCAGGGGTGACAGGGGGGTGGGGCTAGAGTTTGCATAAGATCCATCCATACCTTCAGGGTAGCCTTGGTATGTATATTATGAAGTGGGCCTATCCTTTTTGTCTAGTTGTGGGTAAGACAGAGGAATCGGAGAGGTAGAGGGGCTAACGCCTCCTCTGCCTCAATCCAGGGTTTGCAGGCAGTTGGAAATGTTTGGATTACTAATTTGCATTGGGCACTAACTGCCTTATTAAGTGTAGTAATGTGGACAGCAGAAGGCAGGCTGTGACCACAAAAACAGTGAGAAAATGGCCTGCTGCATGGTTTGTAGCAGGCAGTTGAGTATGTTTGGACTACTGCTTTGTGTTGGGCACTAATCGCCTCTTTATGTGTAGTAATGTGGACAGCAGAAGGCAGGCTGTTACCACAAAAACAACTGGGAAAATGGGCTCGTGTGTGCTTGGTATAAGGCAGTAGGACATATTTGAACTACTGCTTTGCAGAGGTCAATAGCCACCTTCTTAAGGGTAGTAATGTGGACACCAGCAGGCAGACAGTGACCACAAAAAATGTGGGAAAATGGCCTGGTGCATGTTTTGTAGCAGGCAGTAGGAAATGTTTAGACTAGGGATGGGCGAATCTACTCGCTAGGACTCGTTACTCGGCGAGTAGTAAGGGACTCGCAGGACTCGGTACTCGGCGAGTTTCCCAGTGATGACTCGCACGAGTCCAATGCAAATCAATATCAATCCTAGTTTTGTCAGAAACACTGACAAAACTAGGATTGCCATTGTTTGCATTAGACTCGTGCGAGTCATCACTGGCTACTGTGCCAGTGATAGCAGGGAGACTCGCAAAGTAACTGCTGTTTCTTTGCGAGCCGAGTCCAGTTGTCTTCTCTGTGCAGCTCCAGGGTCCTAGAGCCCGCCTGCTCACAGACATTATGTAGCAGTGCTGAGATTATTCTCAGTCTGCTCATTCCCTGTGCATGTAGCAGAGAGGACATCGCGTTTTGGACTACGTCGGACGGAAGAGGATTTTTTTAATTAAAGATGGAGTCCCTAATTGCTTTTTTTTTTATTTCAAATAAAAAATTTTCTCTGTGTTTTTTTAACCCTTTATTGGAGATTCTTAGTGGCTGGGTCAAACGTGGCCTGACATTAAGAATCTCGGGCTTAATACCAGCTTGTATAACAAAGCTGGTATTAACCCCTTTATTACCCAGCGTGCTACCGCCACCAGGGCCGCTGGAAGAGCGGGGTTCAGCGCCAGAGGATGGCGCTTCAATGAACGCGCCATCTTCTGGGGCGGCTGCGGGCTGCAATTTGCAGCGGGGGGTGCCCAGAAAGCTTGGGCATCCCTGCGCTGCGGATTCCAGCCCTCAGCTGCTTAGCTGTACCTGGCTAGACATAGAAATTGCGCGGAGCCCCACGCATTTTTTAAAAATTATTTAATGAATTTCAGAGTCAGAGTCTCAGAGTCAGAGTCAGAATCTCAGAATTTCATGAAATAATTTAAAAAAAATGCGTGGGGCTCCGCGCAATTTCTATGTCTAGCCAGGTACAGCTAAGCAGCTGGGGGCTGGAATCCGCAGCGCAGGGATGCCCAAGCTTTCTGGGCACCCCCCGCTGCAAATTGCAGCCCGCAGCCGCCCCAGAAGATGGCGCGTTCATTGAAGCGCCATCCTCTGGCGCTGAACCCCGCTCTTCCAGCGGCCCTGGTGGCGGTAGCACGCTGAGTAATAAAGGGGTTAATACCAGCTTTGTATTATCAGCTGGCCCTAAGCCCGAAATTTATGGCGGTCACGCCAATATTAGACATGACCACCATGAATTTCTATTAAATTGTTTTAAAAAAAACACAACACAAAGAAAATTTTTTATTAGAAATAAAAAAAAAAGCCATTAGGGACTCCATCTTTAATTAAAAAAATCCTCTTCCGTCCGACGCAGTCCAAAACGCGATGTCCTCTCTGCTACATCCCCTGTGTATAGATATAGATCTCTATGCACAGGGAATGAGCAGACTGAGAACAATCTCAGCTCTGCTACATCATCTCTGTGCACAGACATTCATGTCTGTACACAGGGATTGAGCAGACTGAGAACAATCTCAGCACTGCTACATCAGGCAGCAGGCAGGCTCTAGGACCCTGGAGCTGGCAGCCAGCACAGAGGAGACAGGACTCTTATCTGTGCGAGTCAGCGATTACTTACAAAGTAAACGAGCAATGCAAATAAATGACAAAACTAGGATTGCTTCAGGCTGAAGCTTCCGAGACACATCTGCGAGTTGTAAATCTCACACTACTCGCTATTACTCGCTTCCCCATTCATTAACATTGGACTCGCTAGACTCGCAACGAGTAGCGAGTCCTGGGCTCGGACTCGCTAGAGTCAAGCGATTCCGAGTAATTTAGGATTCGCCCATCACTAGTTTAGACTACTGCTTTGCGGAGGGCACTAACTGCCTTTTTGTAATGTGGACAGCAGAAAGCAGGCTGCCACCTACAAAACAGCGAGGAAAACTCTAACTTTCATGTGTGTTTTTAACTCTGAAAAGAGCTATTTTTGGGTGGTATTATGGAGCTACTGAGTGGCTCCTTTATACTGTCCCTGCTGGAGTATATCTCCCTCTCTGACACTGTTCTGTGTCTTCAGCTCTCAGAAGAGCTATTGTTTTGGTGATATTATGGAGCTCTTGAGCGGCTCTTTTTACTGTCCCTGCTTGAGTAACTCTCCTTCCCTACTGTACACTGATGTAGTATACACTAGAGGTAGCTCTCAAAAGGGCTTTTGTGTTCTGAAGAGGCCTAAACACTTTCCCTAGCAGTTGAGCGATCTCTCTCTATGGTTCTCCACTGGCTCTGGATGCAATGTGCGCAAAATGGCGGTGGCATGTCTTAAATAGACCCTATGACGCTGGGCAGGCAGTTAATCACAGTAATGCCGCAACCAAGATATCTGCAGCATTACAGTAATTGGTTAAGAAGCCCAGCAAGTTTAGTGGCTGCAAAGGAGGCGCCAAAACTGTAAGGCGGGACATCCACATATAGCGAGATGAGTACACAAACACTCGCAGAATAATGAGTAACGCGAATACCGTACTATTTGTGCGGATATGAACGAGTACACTCACTCATCACTAAATACAATCACCTGCACTGATGATGATTCCAATCCCTATACACTATGTGAGGCACCGCCGGCATGATCCCCATGGCCGGGGCGCATCACATGCAGGATCAGGGTATGATCCTGTTCACACTGGCCGGTTTGATAGTGGATGACGCTGTGTGAACCTATCCTGAACACTATGAGGTTTAATGTGACTAATGAGTGGCTCATGAGATTGAGGAAGCCCTGAGGAAAGGGATGTAATGAGTGATTGCTGACAGCCCAGGTGGGTGTGTCAGGTGGGTGTGTCCGGAGGAATAGCAGCCCAGCTGGATGAATCAGTATGGGTGTGGCCGGAACGATAAGAGCCTGCCAGCTGAGTGATTGGAGATTCAGATGGAAGCTGAGACTCATGCTGAGAGATGATTACCAGCCAGAGAGCAGAGCAGTCCAGTCCAGAGTTCTGTGTGCCTGGAATAATGGGAGCATGCTAGCTCCATGCCGGTGCCTAGGTGCCTAGGTCCGGGGTCGTGGCAGCACCTGGAAGGGGAAGCTATGGCTGAACCTGGTGGATACTGGTCCGGGCGTGGGGTGAAACACGCCCGGGAAAGCAGCCCGTGGGGATGCCTGGTGGAACCTGTGATACAGGTAGCGAGACCCGGATCCGAGCCCGGTAAGAAAGCAGTTCTCAAATGCTTGTGTGAACTGTGCACCTGGTGTGTGAAATGTGCCAGGCGGGCATAGCCGCCCGAGGTCCGACTAGAACGTCAGTGAGGGACCTGTGTTAACTATGTTTATGAGGGCTTAGGTAATTGCCCTGAATGAGAGACGATGGCCTATATGTAAGAGCTATGTATAATGATGTGGAGAGAGAGTGACCCAGCTAGTGTGGATGATATTGGAGGATTTCCGTCCCTGTGAGAAGAGAGGGAGGCTTGCAGTGGGTACCCGTCCCTCAACCACGGCCTCTAATGGTGTGGGTGTGCCTGTGGTGCCAGACACAGGGGTAATAGGGCTCCTAGAAGGGTAGCCATGGCTGATCCGTTAGGGTGCTACTCAGACGCAGGGTACAGTCGTCGACCTGGAGACCTGCCATGAGATGAGATGGAGGTTGGGTGGCGACTGGTGGCCCGTACCGTGGTGAGTAGGCCATGGTGACGTGTGGTTAGCCCGGATTCTAAGGTTTGCCAATCCCTGTAATGGACCATGGAGGAGCCACAGTCCATGGATGTATTATGATGGGCTGTGAGCGGATGTGTGGATGCATGTGATCCATGGATAGTGTATGATGGATCACATGTGGTATGTAAGGTCCCGGCCAGGCAGGAATCCTGACTACGGGATATATATATGGAGTCATCAGGCTGGGTGACAAAAGCCATGCGGCAGGTATAGCCATTGGGACCCACTTCCCTGTTATGAACCCGGAGGGGTCATCGTTGAAATGTAACTTATGTATTTATGTGTAAAGTGTATATAGGCCGGAGGCCGTAGCTACCACGGGAGCAAGTGTTAGAGCTCCAATGGGGAGAGAGGTGGTTACCGGTCCCGGGTTACAATAATGGTATATGTGCAATGTTATATGTAATATCAATGTATTATGTGACGTGTATGTGTTAAATGTTAAATATACTAACCCGGTTACTGATGCTGTTGAGAAATAAACGGGTAGTAACGTGAAAAATTATACACATGTGTTGGCGTCATTACGCAGCAAGCGGGTTCCCCGGGTGCTACCTCACAACTATTAAGGAGATCCTGAAAACCTGCGCTGTTTGCGACTCTCGAGGCCTGAAGCTCCCTACCACTAAAATATCATGTTGACAATTAAACATTTTGGACAGTTTAGCTTCTATGTATCACTGTACATATGGGCACAAGTATTGGGAGATTAATAATTGAATTAAGGTTTTTACATTCAATCTCATGGTCCCAAATGTATAAAAAAACAATCTATCCCTTTGGCCTGAAGTCTGTCTTCACAGATATTTGTGAATGAATTGGTCATTCAATAGAGATCACTGATACCGTCATTGTATTAAGTCAGTTTGTGAAATGCCTTCACACGTAAATATTCTGTGATAACCTGTGATCGGCTTTATTGAAAAGTGGAATAATGTAGGAGGAATCACAGCAACTTAACCGTGAAGTGAAAGAACACATAATGTTAGGAGTCTCAGGGGCCTCATAATTTTGCAAGTGAGGGGCCCTGAAATTCCTAGCAGCAGCCCCTCCTGTTGGCCTCCCAATCTGACACAGAATCACTTCCCGTCTTGCCTGCCTCTACCCTCCCTATCCAACTCCTCCCTCCAACCAGAAGCTGGGGTCTGCCCACATTGGGTTCTCTTCCGCCCTCAACTTCCTTATTAGAGTTCAGAAAGTGTTGGGTTCTCAATTGAGGATGCTTCAATTCTCCCCAGACATGGTATTATAAACAATGTTAGGACAATACCATCTGTAAACCAGAGGGGTGCACTCTCTGCCTCTCTCCTTCTGTTTGCTCTCCCTGCCCCCTCCTGCTGTGTGATCTCCCTCTGCCCCCCTTGCTCTGCACGCTCTCTCTGCCCCCTTTACTGTGCGTTCCTTCTCTGCTCCCGTCTGCTATGCACTCCCTCTCTGGCCCATCCCCTCTTCTGTGTGCTCTCTGCCCCTCTCCCCTCTGCTGTGCACTCTCTCTGCTTCTGATCTGCTGTGCACTCTCTCTCTGCCTCCTGTTGCTGTGTGCTCTCGCCCTGCCACCCTCTGCTGGGCGCTCTCTCTTCCCCCTGCTGTGAGCTTTGTCTGCACCCCTCTCTGCGTGCATGCTCTCTGTCTTGCCTCCCTTCTGCTGTGCGTGCTCTCTCTGCCTCTCCTCCCTTCTGCTGCCTGCTCTCTTTCTCTTATTTGCCTACTTTCTACTGTGCACTCACTTTCTCTGCCTCGCCTCCCTTCTGCTGTGTGCTCTCTCTCTCTGCCTCACCTCCCTTCTGCTGTGCGCTCTCTGCCTCACCTCCCTTCTGCTGTGCGCTTCCTCACCTCCCTTCTGCTGTGCTCTCTCTCTGCCTCCCACCCTCACTCCCCTGCTGTGTGTTCTCTCTCTGCCGAGTAGCGCCATACTCCATTTTCTCCCTCCAACTTTCTGTGTGGATTGTTCTACAATTTTTCATGTGGGTCAATTGTTTACACTTTGGTGTTATCTGGCCCTAATTTTTTAAAAAGTGGAGATTTTTCTTAGGGTGTCATTAATCTGTGTTTCGTGAATTTAGCAGGGCTCTCTGAGCACCATGCCTACACCCAGGGCCATAATTGCTCTTAGGCACTTCTAGGCACGTGCCTAGGGTGGCGGTATTCAGGGGGCGGCGCCTGAGCGTGTTTTATTTATTTACTTTTTGTTTTTTGTTTTTTTCGGGCACCGGCCATGTCGGTGTGTTTTGCTCCGCCCCCCCATCAGGCCCGCCATTGCTCCCGCCCACCCACCTCAGCCTGCTGCTGCTATCCGGCATCCGGCGGGCGCTGAAGGGACGAGGAGGAGGACTCAAGTCAACTACGGGGATCAAGAGATGCAATCTGTATTGCTGTCTTCTGCACAGACATCGGGCACCGCTGGGCTGAGCTCTCAGGTGGAGAGGGGGTGGGGGCTCATTCATATCACTGGTGCCTGACATCATGTACTGTTACCTTATATGTGGGCTCAAGTCTGCAGGGGGCTGTCAGCTGAGGACATGGCTGACAGATAGTGGGTTACATAGTGTGGGAATGGGATAAGAGGAAGAAGGGTTACATGTGTTTGGCACGAGATGGGTTAACTTTTGTAAGGACAGAGGCACACTGCGATGTGCTTACATTACCTGTGATGATGTCACATGAGGGGAGGAGTCAGGGGTCACATGATCAGCTCCTCAGTGTATGCAGGACTCTGCTGTGCTGGTTGTCATGATGATGGATGAGGGAAAGTTTATGTGTGGAGTCAGGAGGGATGTACAGTGTGGATGTAGCAGAGCCTAGTGTGTATGAGTTGTAAGGAGCGGAGCTGAATGTGAACGATGTGTACAGAACGGAGCCACGTGTGTAGGATGTGTACGGAGCGGAGCTATGTTTGTACAATGTGTACAGAGCGGAGCCGCATGTGTACAATGTGTATGGAGCTGAGCCACATGTGTACGAGGTGTACTGAGCTGAGCCGCATGTGTACGAGGTGTACAGAGCTGAGCCGTGTGTGTATGAGGTGTACAGAGCAGAGCTGAGAGTGTACGAGGTGTACGGAGCGGAGCTGCTTGTGTACAAGGTGTACAGAGCTGAGCCACATGTACACGAGGTGTACAGAGCTGAGCTATGTGTGTACGAGGTGTATGGAGCGGAGTCGCTTGTGTACGGAGCAGAGCTGGGAGTGCACTTGGTGTATGGAGCAGAGCTGTGTGTGTATTCGTCATACAAAGCAGAGCTGCGTGTGTACGGGTCGTGCAGAGCAGATCTGTGTGTGTACTAGGTGGAGAGCTCTGTGAGGGGCATGATAATACTTGGAGGGGTGTGAGGAGCCTTTATACTTTATGCAGGGCTGTTTGAGGGTTGTGTTGGGGGCCATTATACAGCGTGAAGAGGTGTTGGGGCCATTGTACTGTATGTAGGTCCATTACACTGCAAGGAGGGCTGTATCGGGGTCACAGTTGGAGATCATACTGTACCAGTGTAGTTGAGGGGCTTACAGTAGGGTCATCATACTGTGCGTATGGAAGAATTCACTGTGGGGGCATCATACAGTGTTTGGGGGGCGCATTTGTTGGCATCACACCTTATGGCTGTAACAAAAGGGGAATCCAGAGGCTTCAATAGGAGGAAAATTACTTTGTAAGGGCATCAGTTGTGAGAGATGTTATTATGTGACCCAGGCAAATATTTTTTGGGGGTGCAATAAGAACTACTAAGGTGTCTCATTATTTCTCTGTAGGCCCCTTGTGCAGGATGCATTGTCCCTCTGCTGCAGGACTGATTGGCATGCAATATGGGGGAGGGGCAGCCCATAGAGCTGCAGCATGGGCTGAGGAGTCGGAGTTGGATCCCATTTTGGTGGAGCCAAAATGGACCGACTCCTAAAATATATAACAAATTAGGTACAGTCATCTGTTTTTTTCTCCGTTTTGCATGCAAGTGATATGCGATTGTCCAACATGTTTCTCAGATTACATCCGTTTGACATCCGCGTGCAATCAGTTTTTTTTCTCAGCAGCTATTACTGTAGAATAATTTACAGGAACATTTTTTCCAGTTGTCTGAGCTTCAGAATGATATGTATCAGTGAAAATAATGGATGCCTCTCGGATGGTCTGTTGCCGGTCCATGTGCGGTCCATGATTTTGTTGGACCCATAGACTTGCATTGATGAGTTTCTCACGTGAATTGCAGACTGTCGCAGCATGTTGCGACTTTTTTCTCATCCAAAATCTGGATGAGAGAAAAGCGTCCGACACTCGCAAATGTGCTCTCAGACATTGAATTATCATTGGTCCGACTGCAATGCGATAAAATCATGCATTGCACTCGTCCGAGTTTCACGCCAGTGTGTCCAGACCCTAATAATAAAATCCATATAGTAATTATACAATGTCTGCTGGACATGGAATGCGGAGGTTTATGGCTCAGTTAGTACACACACCATACTTCATGGTATGGGGAGGGTATATGGCTCAGTTAGTACACACTGCATACTTCATGGTATGGGGAGGGTTTATGGCTCAGTACGACACACTCCATACTTCTTGTTATTAACCAGTTAATGCTCTCTTATCCACCGCACTGCAGTGTCAAAAGAGGAAGACAGCGAGACAGGCAGCAACATGGCATCAGAGAGCCCCTGACCTCGAAATAGAAGATCCTCATATCCTGGTATTGTGACATAATATAAGAATAATATTTTTTGCATTTACAGTAAACTATGAACTCCACAGCACTTTACATACATCATCAACACTGTCCCCATTGGGGCTCATAATGTAAACATCCTTTCAGTATGTCTCTGCAGTGTGGTTGGAAAAAACTACAATCCTTTTATATGTGCTACATTGAATGTGGAGGGAGAAGCTGCAAGGATGGGGGAAGAAGCCACATGAAGCTTGGGGGGATTGTCCGTGATGTGGGGGCGGGGCCGTGACGGGGTGGGAGGGGAGCAACCTCTGACAGTGCCTAGGGCAGCAGGAACTGCAAATACGGCCCTGTCTACACCTAAATCTTGAAATGCTAGACCAGGCCTTGTTCCATGCATACATAATGCACCATGATAAAAATGTTACCTCTGGTGCATAGATGGCACTTTTGCTGGTGCCTGCCCTAGTTTGAGCTGTTTTGGCAGCTTTTGGGCCCTTTTTAAGGTTTTTTCTACTCCCTTGATTTTGCCTTCCCTTGATTTAAATAGGATTTGGAAGTTTGGCGATCTTTTCGGCGAACCGAATCGATTCTGAACTTCAAAAGGTTCGCTCATCTCTATTGGTGATCTGGGCAAGATTGCATGGCTATGGAAGCATTATTATGCTGTCATTTCAGAAGCATTTACTTCAATGTGTGCATGCATGCTGTTGTTCAATTACAGAGGCTGATAAAATGATGTTGGCACACATCCTATGAACCAAACCTGCTTGTCCAGACCATAGTGTTTCAAAAAGCGAATTAGCGCTCATCAGCGTGCAACAAAACTAGAATAACAGGTCATCATTGCACTGTTTTAATAACAAGCATTATTAATATATAAATCTTGGGCTCCAGTGCTTTTGTCTAACTGATAGGCCCTCAGGCATGAAGGTCAGACTACAACAAAATATACAGCGCAATGTGTCATAAAATGTCATGGTCAGAAGGAGTTCATTTAATTAAAAATCCCCAAAGATCTTAAAGTGTTGATGTTTGCAACCACAAACCAATATATTATCTGTCTCCTGGTATCCTAAACAGAGATTCATTATTTGTGAGACCACGCAATGAACAAGATGTAATGTTAAAACCATGGCAAGGTCATGAGTGCTTCATATAGAGTCAAGTCATCCTTTTTTATTTAAAAGACAGAAACTTTATCTTGTTGATAGCTTTGACTATTACTTTGTCTTCCACCCTTCTGAATAGTGGAAGACAAAGTGGAAAAAGAGCAAGAGTAAAGCTCCCGTCACACACAACGATGCAACAGCGATCCCGACAACAATAACGATTCTTAGGGATTGCTGGTGCGTCACTTTGGGGTCGTTGGTGAGATGTCAAACAGTCAGATCTTACCAGCGACTCAGCAATGATCCGGAATGATAGGTCGTTGGGAATTGTCACTCTCAGGCGTAGTATTGAGATTGTTGGTCGTTGTCCCTTTCAAACACAGCGATGCAGCATTCCCAGCGGGAGACCAACGACCAAAAAATGACCCAGAGCACTTTGTAATGATCAGCAATCTCACAGCAGGGGCCTGATCGCTGCTAAGTGTCAGGCATAACGAGATCATTAGCGAGATCACTGTTACATCACAAAATCTGGGACTTAACAATGATCTCGCCAACGATCTCGTTATGTGTGACGGGGGCTTAAAGCAGGAACAGAGGAAGAGATGGAGATGGAGAAAGAGAGTGAGAGGAAGAGAGAGAGAGGGAGGGGAACGTGGAGATGGGGAGTGGGAGAGATGGGGAGAGTGAATTTGAGAGAAATGTAGAAAGAGGGGAAAGAGGAGAAATCCTATGGCAACTGTTGACAACTTTGCCTTCAGCCAGTTGGAACGCATACTAGATCAGTTATACTTCATTCTACACTAACATAATTATAAAAGTGTCCGACACCAGCCCGGGAGCCGGGACTTCATGGGGCAGGCAAGCTTCAACCTCCTGCCAAGGAACCGCGCCTGCCGAAGTGGGGCCCGGTGGTGCGGATTCAAAGGAAAATTGGCTGAACAGATTAAGTGGTTAATTTGTTTCGTGATGCCACCTGTGAGTGTTCCGGTGATGTCCACCGGCGCTGCTTGGGCCTCTGGGGGATGGAATGCAGCAAGATGGAACGCTCCCCACAGGCTGAGCGGTAATCCCCGGAGCCAGGAGCTGCACAAGATGTTGTGAGGCAGCTGCGGTTACCTTTCAGTATGCGGAGATAGACAGTTCATAAGAAGGCACGGACACTGTTAGTCTCTGTAACGGGTAGTTTACTGTAACAAGCAGGTGATACATGGCATACAGTTCTCGGGTAACGGACTGGGTGGACTCAGCAATGACCAGTGTTTCTCAGAGCTCCGCGGTGTTCCTCCATTCTAACTAGCTTGTGTTGCCGTGGTCGCCCTGAAGTGCCAGATCGGGTACAAGGAGGCAGCTTCAATTGCCCTACCGGGGAATTCTGGCCGGATTTGTGGGGAGCCTTGGGTCCTTTGGTGGGTACTCCGCTGGCTAGACTACACTGTGTGTGCGGCGGTGGTGGGGTGCTCCTGTAAAGCGGTCCCTCCACTCCTGGTTCGCATAGCAGTGATGAACAACTACTAGCTTCGGTACCAGTAGACCGGCTGTGGATGGGCACGGGATGTTTTTGGACCCGCATATAGATGCCCAGAGACCGGTTGTTGTTGCCCGGGGCTGCACGAAACTGTGCAGGCCTCCTCTCCTACGTTCCTCCTGGCCACGTCTGCTCCTTCTCCTACATTCTTGCAGACTTGTTCTGCACCTTTTTGCAGACTCTGTCCTAAGACCCACTTTCTGCACTAACTTCCACTGCACACTACCTCTACACTCCGCCCACCAGGACCTTATTGGCCCTCTATGCTGGTGATACATGTAGAGTATGGAGCTCTGAGTTTTAACTGTGTCATTGCTTAGTCAGAGAATATTGCTGCTGCTGTCTTGGCTGCAATACCCTCCTGTGACGCACTCGTTGCGGGGCGCCACAAAAGCACTTGTTATTAAATCAGCTTTATAGATGAGTGAATCTTCAATTCAAATTCAACATCTTACAGAATTTTCTCAAATAATGAGTTTTACGTCAAACCGATTTGCCCAGAATTTCAAGTACTAGAAGGCCTGCGATTGACATGAAAACATGCATGTAAGTCTGGTAGGTCGCCTAGGACTGTAGAGAACCACTATGAAGATTTTTAACCCCTTCCAGACATGACGTATGTCATGATTGGCAATATGTTGCCGACTGATGATGTATGTGGTACATCAAGGTGATTTAGTGGGCACAGATCTGTGCCCATGATTGCTGCCGGGTCTTCAGCATATGTGAATGCAGAGACTGGGTTCCCACAGCCAAGAACGGTGCTTGCACTGCCCCAGGCTGTATCACCCCCTAAATGCTGTGATCAATAACGATCAAAGCATTTAGGAGGCTGGCAACCAAGGTTATCGCCATTATGACCTCTGGGTCACCCAGCTACAGCCAGCCTCTGAGACCATGCCAGCAGCATAATCTGAGAGGCTTGTGTAAATGTAAAACTTAAAGGGATTAAGGAAAAATATTTAAAAAACTATTAAAAATATAAAAAAAATTATATCAATAAATACATACTATATATTTATGTAAAAAAATAAACAAAAGAACAATAATAAAAAAAAAGTTCAATATTTGGTGTCACCGCATTTGGAACGGTCCAACCCATAAAACTGTCACACTAGTTAACCCCTTCAGTGAACACCATAAAAAATGTGTGACAAAAACTATGCATTTTCATAATACAGCCAAAAAAGTGGAATGAAACAATCAGAAAGCCACATGCAAATAAAAATAGTATTACTGAAAATAGCATCTTGTCCTGCAAAATACAAGACGCCATACAGATCTGTTAGTGGAGAAATTGAAAAGTTAAAGCTCTCAGAATGCAGCAATGGAAAAATAATTACCGTATTTTTTGGTGCGTTTTATAATCCGAATCTGTTGTGCGTGTGGGAGGGGGGCCTGTGGAGAAGTGTCCGGGGACTGGAGGGGGCCAGGAGCAGGCTGCAGCTGCAGGCCGTATTCACGGGGGGCCGCTCATTATGGTCATGTAATAAGCACTGCATTCCTCTGTCAATCGCCGGCGAGGGAGCAGCGCATATGACAGGAGCTTACGGAGTGGGTCCACAGCCCAGCGGCTGCACCCTGTGTGAATAGTCAGTGCTTTCCACGCTTTCATTGCGTGGAAAGCAGTGACTATCCCAGTGATGTCATACTCACCTTTCTCCATTGCTCCCTGAAGCCGGCTCCATACTTGCTGTCTATGCAGTGCCCGCCTCCAGTCCTGTGAGCATCGCTGCATAGTGACGTCACCACCTCGCGCTGCTCAGAGGACCGGATGCCAACACAACAAAGACAGCGAGGATAGCACCGGCTGCAGGCAGCGATGGCGAGAGGTGAGTATGCTTGTTTATTATTTAAGTAAGTGCAAGGGTGGAGGCTCTATGTGCCAGCATGTGGGGACTGTGCCAGCATGGGGGAAGTGGGCCAGCAAGGTGGGATCATATGTGCCAGTAGACCCGGCGCCAGCACCCAGAATACCCGGGCAGATGCCGGGGCCCTAAAGCAGTGAGAGGGCACACAGCTGTCTGTGAGCGGAAGCAGAGGAGACCCGTTCACAGATAGTGGCCCTCTCTCCCTCTCTTCTCTCCTGCTCTGTACTGATCTAGGTGATCTATACACAACAGGAGAGAAAGCTTACCGGGAGCTGAATGGTGGCCGAAGGACCTTCCAGTTCCAGTCATGTGACTGATCACTTGACTGAAATCAAGGTCCTAGAAAAAACTGCTCTGCACGGATCAAGATAATCTGAATGTGGTAATGTGTGTGTGTGTCTGTATGTGTATGTGTGTGTTTGTGTCTGTATGTGTGTATCTGTATGTCTGAGTATGTATGTGTGTGTCTGTATGAGGTTGTTTCTCTGTGTGTATCTATATCTGTATGTGTGTGTCTGTATGTGTGTGTGTGTGTGTGTGTATCTATATCTGTATGTGTATGTGTTTGTATGTGTGTGTATTTGTATTTGTGTATATCTGTTTTTGTGTATCTGAATGTTCATGTAGCAGGGCTGTGTGTGTTTGTATGTACATGTTTTGTATACGTGAGCAGAGCTGTGTATGTTTGAATGTGCATGCATTGTACATGTAGCTGGGCTGGGTATGTAGTGTCCTGGTAGCAGAGCCATATGTGTATCTGTATGTGTAGTGTGCATGTAGCAGGGCTGCGTGTGTCTGTATGTGCATGAATTAAGCATGTACCAGTGCTATGTGTGTATCTGTGGGTATTATGTGTGCATGTAGCAGAACTGTATGTTTACATGTGTGTGTAGCAGAGCCATCTATGACTATGGGCATTTATGTCTATGAGTAGTGTGCATGTAGCAGAACTGTGTGTTTACATGTGCGTGTAGCAGAGCCATCTATGACTATGGGCATTTATGTGTATGGACATGTATGTGCACGTGCATGTGTAGTATGCATGTAGCAGAGCTGCGTGCATCTATATGTGCATGAATTGGGCATGTACTAGTACTGTGTGTGTACTTTGTGTAGTGTGCATGTAGTAGAGCTGTGTGTCTACATGTGCATGTAGCAAAGCCATTTATGTCTATGGGCTTGTAGCAGACCTTTGTGCGTCCTATATAATTTGGAGGGGCGGGAGCATAGTGTAAAAGGGGCCCATTAAGACTCTTTCACTTTAGGCCCACAACAAAATGGAGCCAGCCCTGTGTGCCAGCATGAGGGAACTGTGCTAGCATGGGGACTCATGTGTGCCAGCATGGGGGGACTGTGTGCAGCATGGGGGGACTGTGCCAGCATTGGAGGGGAGGAAAGTGTGCCAGCATGGGGGACAGTGAGCCAGCATGGGGGCTATGTGTACCAGCATGAGAGATATATATATACCAAGATAGGGGGTTCATGTACTAGGATGGGACACATATAAATGATTTGTAAGACTGACACTGGCATTATAAGATGGACCCCATTTAACATTAAAAATATTATTTTTTCTCTTTTCTGACATGAAATCAGAATAAACCTTTCCCATTTTAGGTCAATTAGGATTACCATAATTTTTGATATTTGCCAAATACCAGAATAATGAGAGACAGAGAATGTTTTAAGGCGTGTTTATTACTTTCTGCAAAGTCGTAAGTTTACATACATTTCATAGTAACATAGTAACATACATAGTTTTTAAGGTTGAAGGAAGACTTTAAGTCCATCTAGTTCAACCTATAGCCTAACATGTTGATCCAGAGGAAGGCAAAAAAAACCCATGTGGCAACACTGAGCTCCACATTGGGGGAAAAAATTCCTTCCTGACTCCAGATACGGCAATCAGACTAATTCCCTGGATCAACGCCCTATCAAAGGATCTAATATATATAACTGGTAATATTATAGTTATCAAGAAAGGCATCTAGGCCCTTCTTAAATGTTAGTAGTGAGTCACTCATTACAACATCATGTGGCAGAGAGTTCCATAGTCTCACTGCTCTTACAGTAAAGAATCCACGTCTGTGATTATGATTAAACCTTCTTTCCTCCAGACATAGAGGATGCCCCCTTGTCCCCGTCTCAGGCCTAAGAGTAAAGAGATCATTAGAAAGGTCTCTGTACTATCCCCTCATATATTTATACATTATAATAAGATCACTCCTAACCCTTTGTTTTTCCAAGCTAAATAACCCCAAGCTTAATAACCTGTCTTGGTATTGCAGACCTCTTAGTCCTCTAATGACTTTTGTCGCTCTTCTCTGGACCCGCTCTAGTTCAGCTATGTCTTTCTTATACACCGGAGACCAGAAATGTACACAGTATTGTAAGTGTGGTCGCACTAGAGACTTGTATAGAGGTAAAACTATGTTCTCTTCATGAGCACCTATGCCTCTTTTAATGCATCCCATTATTTTATTTGCCTTTGCAGCAGCTGCCTGACACTGGCCACTAAATGTGAGTTTGTCATCTACCCATACATCCAGGTCTTTTTCAGTGACCGTTTTGCCCAGTGTTTTACAATTAAGCACATAATTATACCTTTTGTTTCCTCTGCCCAAGTACATGACCTTACATTTATCCCCATTAAATCTCATTTGCCATTTATCAGCCCAAGCTTCTAGTTTACATAAATCCTCCTGTAATATAAAATTGTCCTACTCTGTATTGATTACCCTGTAGAGTTTAGTGTCACCTGCAAATATTGAGATTCTACTCTGTATGCCCCCTACAAGGTCATTTATAAATATATTAAAAAGAAGCGGGCCCAACACTGACCCCTGTGGTACCCCACTGTTAACTGTGACCCATTCTGAGTGTGTTTCATTAATGACCACCCTTTGCTTCCTATCGCTAAGCCAGTTTTTAACCCACTTACACATATTTTCCCCTATCCCCATTGCTCTCATTTTATGTATCAACCTTTTCTGTGGCACCGTATCAAAAGCTTTTGAAAAGTCCATATACACCACATCCACTGCATTTCTTTGGTCCAGTCCAGAACTTACTTCTTCATAGAAGCTTATCAGATTAGTTTGACAGGAACGGTCCCTCGTAAACCCATGTTGATATTGGGTCATGAGGTTATTTTTCTTCAGATACTCCAGTATAGTATCTCTTAGAAAACCCTCTAGGATTTTACCCACAGTAGAGGTTAAGCTTACTGGCCTATAATTTCCAAGTTCAGTTTTTGTTCCCTTTTTGAATATTGGCACCACATTTGCTATTCGCCAGTCCTGTGGTACAGACCCTGTTATTATGGAATCTTTAAAGATTAAAAATAATGGTCTATATATGACTGTACTTAATTCCTGCAGCACTCTGGGGTGTATCCCGTCCGGGCCCGGGGATTTGTCAATTTTAGTGATTTTTAGACGATGCCGTACTTCCTGCTGGGTTAAGCAGGTGACATTTAATTGACAGTTTTTGTTATCACTGATCATATTATCAGTCATGGCATTTTCTTGTGTAAATACTGTTGAAAAAAAGTCATTTAGCATATTGGCTTTTTCCTCATCCTCATCCACCATTTTACCCAGATTATTTTTAAAGGGGCCAACACCATCATTTTTTAGTTTCTTATTATTTATGTAGTTAAAAAATATTTTGGGATTATTTTTACTTTCTCTGGCAATGAGTCTCTCTGTCTCAATCTTTGCTGCCTTAATTTGCTTTTTACAAATGTTATTTAATTTTCTGTATTTATTTAATGCCTCATCACTACCTACTTGCTTTAATTCCCTAAATGGTTTCTTTTTGCTTTCTAGAGTCAGGGGACTAAAGCATTAAATCCTCTGCTAGGAGACCCAGTCCCAGTGGGAGGAGTCTTAGGTGGGTAGTGAAGAGTGGGAAAGAAAGCTTAGTCAGAATGCTGGGAGCAGGAGAACGTAAGTGAAGTCAAGGAGGACCGTATGAGGGACGCAGAGGGAGGGCACCCAGAAAGAGAGGTGACCCAGACGAGAAGGGGGAGCCCAAAGGTGCTGGTAACACCCAACTCCAGAACGTCTTGCTAACCGTTCTGGGGGGAACCCAGTCCATTAACGGAGAACCGGCTCCAAGCGCAGAGTAGGAGTGTTCAGCCCTGAGCCACCAACCTGGAGGGCCGTGGGCAATCAACAGCCACAACCCAGGTCCAAAGCACACCTCCACTAGGGACTTTGTCCATGGTCGCGAGCCCCTTAGTTAAGGGATTGCTCTATTCCGACCCATAGGCATGGTGCAAGAAAGAGGCTCTGTGCAGGGCCGCGCTGAGGAAGTAAGGAGTAGCGCAGAGGACAGCGAGAGGACAGCGGGAGAAGCCAAAAATACATTTTTGATAGGATTGTGATGGCCACTACAAAACATTAACTTTCTTATCGTTAAGCTACTTTGCAACCAGTTTGGCAGTTTGCTTTGGGTCATTGACAATTTGCAAGACCCATTTCTGCCCAAGCTTTAATTTCCTGGCTGATGTCTTCATATGGTTCTGCCACATAATCTTCTTTCCTCATGATGCCATCTATTTTGTAAAGTGCAATAGCCCCTCCTGCAGCAAAACAACCCCACAACATGATTCTATCACCCCCGTGTTTCACAGTTGGAATGGTGTTTTTAGCCTTCCAAGATTCTACATTTTTCCTCCAAACATAATGATGGTCATTATGGCCAAACAGTTAAATTTTAGTTTGGGCAGATCACAGGACATTTCTCTTAAAATGGATTTCTTTGTTCCTGTGTGCATTTGCAAAACCTAATCTGGCTTTTTTATGTTTCTTTTGAAGTAATGGCTTCTTTCTGACATTGTGGCCCATGTTGATACAAGACTCTTTTACTGTGTATAATGACATAATCTTACCAGCTTCCGCAATCATCTTCACAAGGTCTTGTGCTTTTATTCTCGGGTTGATATACACATGTCGGAAAAAAGCATGTTCATCTCTGGGACACAGATCCTGTCTCCTTCCTGAGCAGTATGATAGCTAGACATTCCCATCTTATTTTTACTTGAATATAATTGTTTGTACAGATGAACAAGGCACCTTCAGGTATCTGCAAATTGCACCCAAGGATGAACCAGACTTTGTATGCAAGTCCACAATTCTCTTCTTATAGCTTGGCTGATTTCTTTAGATTTTCCCATGATACTACACAAAGAAGCAGTGTGTTTCAGATGTATGTTAAAATACATCCAAACATGTTTCTCTACTTAACTCAGATGTTGCCAATAAATCAGAAGCTTCCGAACACATGACATCATCATATGGGCTGTCCCAAATTGTTTAAAGGCATAGTAATCTTAGTGTATGTAAACTTGTAACTTTGCAAAAAGTGATGAAAATAGCTTAAAACATTCTCTCTTGCTCATTATTCTGGAATTTGGCAAATATAAATAATTATGGTAATTTTAATTGACCTAAATGGTTTATTCTGATTTCATCTCAGATAGTGAGGAAAACATGCATATGTGTCTTTTGATATAGTATATGTAAACCTCTGGTTTCAACTGTAAATACAATCCTTGAGGGGTCTTTTTTCCAACATGTGGTCACTTGTAGAGGGTTTCATCTTTTTAGGCAGGCTGTCCAAACGCAATATGGTATCCGCTAATGAATACAGCCAATTTTGCACTTCAAAAGTCAAATGGTATTCCTTCTGTTCTGAGCCCTTCTGTTCCCCAAACAGTAGCTTTCTCAACATATAGGGTGTCAGCGTACATTGCTTTTGACCCACCCCAGTACTGAGGGTTGTCGATTCATGGGGGATGTCACAGGGTCTGTGCCCAGTCCCGTGGCCCTGGTGGTCGCTAAAAGTCAGTAAAAATAATAAAAATAAAAGTAGTTTGTGACATCACCTATGGTTCCGGTATGGTTACCGGAGCTGCGGATCAGACCTCCGGGTGATGGTAGGGCAGCCAGATGGTTACGCTCCCCGTATGTGGAGCGGGATCCCTGGGGCAGTTGTAATAGTTTTTACACAGCGAGGCAGCTTACCACTCGGTTTGTCACTTGTCCTTTCAATGCAGCAATGTGCGGCTCCTCAGGAGAGGGAAAGAAAGTATGTCACACCAGTCATTAGCTCTGATCTGGTTTACTTGCAAGTTGTTAAGGCAGATAGACAGATGATACAGTCTTTCGGGTCTTTCTGGCCTGGGTAATCACCAGGGAACCAGGATGATTTACTCAGGACTCTCGGTGGTATGCCTGCTGTTCCCTACCGGTCCCTTCACTGCGCTCTCTTCTCCTCACAACCGTGCAGTGCTTCCGCACAGAGCCTTGAGCCAGCTCCCATAGGTCTTTGGTGGGCGACTCCGCTTCAGGTCCCCCTGACCCTAGTTCGGTGTGCCTTTTCAAGGTATACGCCGAGTCTTTTGGCCGCAGCTTCCTGAAGAAGCTCGGGGCCTTCAGTTTAACGGTTCAGGGCTAAATTCCCACACTGTGTCCAGAGCCGGTACTCTGCCCAGGAACAGACCCTTCTGGTTGGCATTATCGGTTCCAGATTCAGGCGCACCGTAGTTCCTGGTGCCCTTAGGGTTTCTCTCTCCTGTCACGATGATCTTCCCTTGCGTCGTCCATCACTCCAACTACTCTCACACTCCTCCCACCCATACACTTTTCTACCTCTGTGTCTCCTCCCACGGGACTGGGTCTTCCCTGCAGCAGGTTCCCCCACGGTCCCTTACTCTAGGGTGTGCATGAATGGGTGTTGTGAGGGTTCCTTGTTTACTACCCCAGTTCCCTTAGTCACAGGAATACCACACATTCTTATTTGGGTGCAGTACCCCTCCATGGCGTCCCGACCAGTGGGGCGCCACACATGCACGTTGTTTTAGTTTCTGCAAAACACCTGAAGTGTTAATAAACTTCAATTATGTTTTTGAGCAGCTTGAGGAGTGCAGTTTTTAGAATGGTGTCACTTAGGTATTTTCTGTCACATAGACATCTCAAAGTCACATGTGATGTGGTCACTAAGAAAATTGGTTTTGTAAATGTATTTGTAAAAATAAGAAATTGCTGATAATCTTTTAACTCTTCTAACTTCATAACAAAAAATATCTTTAAAAAAGTGTGCTGATGTAAAGTAGGATATCAGGAAAATGGTATCAAATCCACGCTGCTGCCAAATAACCAGTTCAAAGTGATCCTTGTACTGTAGCATATGGTGGTTTATTCTATGTGTTTTGAAGCGTAACCCTCTCTTCTTAATCAGGAAATGTACAGCAGTCACAAAGCAATGGTATAGTGTGGTTTAAATAGCTGCACAGATTCACAGAAGGCGCTAATTGGACAAATAAACAAATGACAACCACTTGGGTTTAAGGGTTACATTTATGGCCACTTTACACGCGGCTACAGTTCTGGCTTATCCACAGGTAACTTACTGGCTGGAGTGAAATCATGGAGACATTATTCCATTTGTACACAGCAACAAGATAGAACCATGTCTCCATGATTTCATTGCAGCCAGTAAGTTACCTGTGGATAAGCTAGAAATGTAGCCACGTGTAAAGTGGCCATAAGGGTTAAATTTAGAATACACCAGTATGTATTAACAAATTTCTAATAAAACACATTTATTACTAAGAACAAAAAAACTCTCCAAAAATCAAAAAATTTATATATTTATGAAAAATGTTAATTTTTTTTATTAAAAATGAATAAATATGATATAAGTATATGTATAAAGAATGGATATATAAAAATGGTTTATTGATGTATATGTCCAATTAGCGCATTGTGTGAAACTGTGCAGCTGTTTAAACAATACTATACTATTGCTTTGTAACTGATGTCTATTTCCTGATGAAGTGGGGTTACGCTTTGAAACGCGTAGAGTAAACCACCATATGTTACAACGATCGCTTTGAATTTGATTATTTGGCAGCAGCGCGGATTTGATACCATTTTTCCTTATATCCTGCATATTCGATATGCCTTGGTGCATGTGGTTTCGGTGGCAGCTGCCTCTAAAGCTTTCATTTGGTTGTGGGTCACAACCATACAAGGTGAGCACTATATCACTTTCCTGCTAATCCTTCCTCTCCCTGCCTAAGACCCTATTGCACTTTTCTTTTCCACAGTTTATTGCAGATGTAATGTAGAAATGTGGTAAATGTTGTTTATTAAAGGGAACCTGTCAGGTACTTTGGGCCTTTTAACCTATCACTACCTGTCCCTGCAACTTCCTACTACAATCCTAAACATCCCTATCTGGCCTACATCTGTAGTATAAATGTGGAAAAAAACGCTATTTATAACTTACATTTTCCCCCGTTCTGAGGGCATTTATAGATGTGTGGGTGGTTCACTCTGTATCTATGTTTCTCCTTGCTCCATGGTCTCACGCCCTGGTGACCGTGATAATGGAATTTAAAAGCACGGTTCGGACATTTGTAATCTGTTGGTGGTTCCTTTCTGGTATGAAGTGCCGCTGCACATCATTTCCGGTCCTGTGCAGTGTATGAGTGTATTGGGGATACTTGGCAGCTCTGGAGCATGCACAGTGTAAATTCCAAAGCTGGTCAGTACACCCGATGATCTCCCTGACCGGAAAAGACGTGCAGCGCCATGTCATACCAGGAAGGAATCACCCACAGATCTCAAACACTGGGATCACGCGTTTGGTGTAGGTAGGACCCAACCCAAAATGTCCCACCCCCTACTGCACATATCAATCACTGCTTCCCACATTTCCTTAACTTTGACAAACGGTATCTCTGCAACCATACATGTAATCAGAAGACTGAAGGTACAGTTCATGTCACTATCCTAGTGCCTGTATAGCACTGCTTTTACATTATACCCTGAAATCAAAATGGTTGGTTCACTTTAATGATGAATAATGACATAGCCCCTTCCTCACCTGAAGTAAACCCTATTGAGAACTTGTAGCCCTTCATAAATGGGAGATTTAAAGTAAAGGAAAACAGTAGACCTCTCTAAACAGTGTGTAGGAGGCTGTCGTTGCTGATGACAGATTAAGAAACTGACAGACCCCATGTATGGAAGACATGACTGTTATTGAAAAGAAGGGTAGCAATAGTGGCCAGAATTGTATTTTTATTCACTTTAAGATTTTTTATTTAGTTGCACAATAATTCTGCACACTCAGGGGTGGACCTACCGAGGTGCAGGCTAGGGTCGGGGCCCTGGTGCAGCTCACCATCCCTGCACCTCACTAACAGACTGCAGCACACCACCCCAGCTCCTCACTAGCACCCCCCCCCCCCCCCTGCTCCTCACCTGTGACCTATGAACCAGCTGCACCAGGGCCCACACGGCACCAGGTCCGCCACTGTGCACACTAATGGTTGCCCAATAATTATGCTCCCATAAATATTGTACTACTAAAAATACAACTTTGCTTTTTCTTACACTGTGTATAATTATTACTCAATTATGTCCAAATTATACACAATACTAATACTTAATCATGTTGAAATGACTGGCATCACATGCACTTGAGTAATACATGGTTTACCGTATTACCGTATTTTTCGCTTTAAAAGACGCACTGGATTATAGAACACACCCAAGTTCTGGAGGAAATAAGGAAAAAAAATTAAGCAAAAAATATGATCATGATGCACTGTTATCGGGAGAAATCTGCTGCTGACACTGTTTATGAGGTAATGTCTACAAATCCACAAATTCTATACAAAGTCCCCATTCTGAGCCCCTTCCAGGTATATATGTGCCCATCCAGTTGTATGGTCTATATCCTGGTATATGGCCCTCATATATATATGGAACTCACCCTGCTATATAGCCCATATCCTAGTTTATGTGCACCATCCTCTTATATGTGCCCCATCATGGTATAAGAATCCCACATCCTAGAATATATTCCATATCCAGGTATATTATCCCCCATCCTGTTATATGTGCCCATTCCTGGTATATGATCCCCTGTCCTAATATATGTGCCCAAATCCTTGTATGTCCCTCCCTGACGTGGCCTTGTCAGGGAGCACACTTAAAAGAATAAAACAAATTATACTCACCAGCCCATTGCTCCCCCATAGCATTGTTATCCTCCTGTATTCTTTTGCCTGCATGTGATCAGCATCTGAATGTGCAGCTATGAAATCAGTGTCATGTGCTGTGCTCCTCAAAAGCCGTCAGCTCCCGGAAATAGAAGACAGGAGGACATGATGCTGCGTAGGAGCGGTGGGCGGTGAGTATAATATTATGTGCTGGGATATTCACTACTCCCATGTCAATAATGGTGCGTGCAAAGCAGAGAATATCCACACATATGATCACCTGTGACTGCAGGGTGAGCCTGCTGTTTTACTTATAGAGGACCTGTCACCCCCTGGTGCTATGCTAACTTAATGCAGTACTGAATGCAGCGTGTCAGCTGCATTCAGGGAAGGGGTCCCCCATGTCTCTAGCCACCCTGTAAGTTGTAAAAAAGACTTTACAAAGTTTATGGATAAGGAGTTTAGAGGGACTTACTCAGTAATGAGAGATCACTGCTGTTGGTGTCCTCCCCGCCTCTAGCCCTCTCTGGTCCACCTCCAGAGAGGGCTGAACAAGAGAGGGCTGGAGGTGGCACAGAGAGGGCTGGAGGTGGGGAGGACACCAGCAGCAGTGATAACACATACAGGAGGCTGAACAAGAGAGGGCTGGAGTTGGGGAGGACACCAGCAGCAGTGATGACACATACAGGAGGCTGAACAAGAGAGGGCTGAAGGTGGACCAGAGAGGGCTGGAGGTGGGGAGGACACCAGCAGCAGTGATGACACATACAGGAGGCTGAACAAGAGAGGGCTGGACGTGGACCAGAGAGGAATGGAGGCAGGGAGGACACTAGCAACAGCGATGGACGGGGAGAGGTGAATATTAAATTACCTTAAACATCTTGCTTAACTATTTATAAGGAAATTCCAGCTCACCATTTGCCAATCTTCCAAGAGAAATATACCTTAATCAACATATCCACGTGGTCACCTGCAGTTGTTCCTACAGCTGGATACTGCCCCAGTAACCTGATCCACTGTCTCTCACCCCCCACAGCCAGACAGCTGTACTGTACATCTAGAATATAAGATGCACTCTCCACTTTCCCCACAATTTTTGAATGAAAAAAGTGTGTCTTACAGTCCAAAAAATACAGTAAATAAGGATAGCTATCCTTAAAGTCATAATCAACTCTTTAACAAGGCTTTTAATATTACTTAGGATTTGTGCCAGATAAGAGCCCCAATCTGCAGATCATGGTAATTGCTACCTTCAACAGGTGGCACTAGAGTTCGTCTACCTCCTCACTGAAGTTACAATTTTCATATTTCCCAGAGGAGCAATGCAGCTATAAATCTCCACCTGCCGGCAACCAGAATGCTCTCTTTAAGGAGAATATCTAGTCCCCCAGACCTCGTCTTAGCCTCTCATACAGCCAGATCAGAATTCCCACACACTGCACTGATGACGAAATGCAGCGTCTGCAGAATGGAGCTCTCATCTGGCACAAATCCTGTCATATTAAAAGGCTTGTTAAAGAGTCAATTATGACTTTTAGGATGCCGCCTGCAATAGGTGGCACTAGATTTCGTCTACTTTCTTAGTGCAGTGACAATTAAAATATGCTAAAATTAATTTTTTTATTATTGAGATAAGCTTAACACTTGCTATGTGAATAGGAAAACATATGTTGTCTGCCTATGCTATAGTATGCTATATTTTGTGTTTTGCTCAAAAATAATATATCCTATGGGTATGTGACATATTTAGAATACCTTTCATTTTTAATAGCCTTGATGCAGCAAACCCCATATGTCTTTGTTTCTGTAGTTCATGGGTCAATACATAAAACAGATGTTGTCTGATCTCTTCCACCTGAGTTCAAAAGTCAGTCCATAATTTCACTAAGGCAACCAATACCACCATGTCGGCTTATAAATGGCTAAAGAAACAAATGTTTATCTAACAATTTTATATGTAACTTTATCCCATTACCTATTTCAACATTGTAATTATACTATATCAATTTTAGAACATAACACATGCATATATGGAGTATATATTTCATGAAAAATATACTGGAATGTAAATGTTATGTTCCATCCTCAACATTTTACAATTTATATATAGAGTTTATCTACAAGGTTACTAAAGTCCTAATGAAAAAACCACCACGACAAAAACTATATACAAAATACAGTTTTATTATATTCTTACAAAAAAATGATAAAAACATATTAAAAACATGGGAAGCCAGAAGATGGCACCACACTACAACAGAAGATAACACAAAAAAGTATATATAGCTAAGTATACACATCTTTACAATCTATGTATATTACGATAGAAAATCTAAAGCAATAAAAAGTCAAAATATACTATACATCAATAGGTATACAGATGTTTACCTATACAAGATTATTATTATTATTTATTTATTTATATAGCGCCATTATATTCCATGGTGCTTTACATGCTAAAAGGGGCAGACTAGGACAAGTAACTGATCTCTCTGCAGCTTTTGACACTGTCGACCATCAGCTCCTACTCTCTATGCTGCACTCCATTGGCATAAAGGACACTGCTCTCTCCTGGCTCTCC
This sequence comes from Allobates femoralis, assembly GCA_033576535.1. Lineage (NCBI taxonomy): Eukaryota > Metazoa > Chordata > Amphibia > Anura > Aromobatidae > Allobates > Allobates femoralis. The sequence goes on from JARQOC010000005.1 coordinate 287,334,098, forward strand.
TCCTATCTTTCTGACCGCTCTTTCAGTGTATCTTTTGCTGGCTCCACTTCTTCCCCTCTTCCCCTCACTATTGGGGTCCCTCAGGGTTCAGTCCTTGGCCCTCTCCTCTTCTCTCTCTACACGGCCCCGATTGGACAGACCATCAGCAGATTTGGCTTTCAGTACCATCTTTATGCTGACGACACACAACTATACACTTCAGCCCCTGACCTTACCCCTGCGGTATTAAAGAACACCAATGACTGTCTAGCTGCAGTTTCCAATATCATGTCCACTCTCTATTTGAAACTAAACCTTTCCAAAACTTAACTTCTCCTGCTCCCCCCATCCACTAACCTCCCTAAATCGGACATCTCTCTCTCAGTATGCAGCACCACGATAACGCCTAGACAGCAGGCTCGCTGTCTGGGTGTTATGTTTGACACCGATCTCTCCTTCTCCTCCCACACGCAATCTCTCGTCCGCTCCTGTCGCTTACACCTGAAGAATATCTCTAGAGTCCGCCCCTTTCTCACCCTGGAAACAACAAAAACCCTCACCGTGGCCCTAATCCATTCCCGCCTTGACTATTGCAACTCTCTATTAAGCGGCCTCCCCCTCACCAGACTTTCTCCTCTCCAGTCCATCCTTAATGCAGCAGCCAGGATCACCCATCTGGCCAATCGTTACTCAGATGCCTCTGCTCTGTGCCAGTCATTGCACTGGCTGCCCGTATACTACAGGATCAAATTCAAATTGCTTGTTCTCACCCACAAAGCTCTTCACAGTGCAGCACCCCCCTACCTCTCCTCCCTCATCTCTGTCTATCACCCCACCCGCTCTCTACGTTCCTCAAATGACCTTCGACTAACATCTTCACTAATCCGATCCTCCCACTCCCGGCTCCAAGACTTTTCCAGAGCTGCACCAAACCTCTGGAATGCTTTACCCAAAGAAATCAGGACTATCCACAACTTGCATGGCTTCAGACGATCCCTAAAAACGCATCTTTTTAAGGTGGCCTATCATACTCCCTAATAGAAGTCCATTGTACTGTAGACAGTAAATGGGCTATCCTCTGGACATTACTCTTCTACAAACTCCACCAAACCATAAAGGTCTACACAGACTGTCTGATGACCATCCATGTAAGCTTAGTTCTATGCCCCATTTCCTCAAGATGCCTGGACCATCAGTGCAATAAGCCCCGGCACCTTGTGCAACCCCTATCCCGTTGTAGATTGTAAGCTCTTTTGAGCAGGGTCACCTTCATTTCTTGCTTTATTTATTGTATTTTTTTTTTCCACATTGATTCTATGCCTATTGTTTTGTATCCAATTATTGTACTTTATTTGTTCTCTACTGTAATTACCGTACTTACTGTATTTTCTGTACTCTAACCCTACATTGTAAAGCGCTGCGGAATATGTTGGCGCTATATAAATAAAGCTTTATTATTATTATTATTATTATTAAGTAACATAGTAACAATACAAGTAACAATAAATGTGGACAATTTGGTCATACAGATACAAGAGGTGAGAAATCCTGTCCGCGAGGGCTCACAATCTATGAGATACAGAGCAAATTAGAAAAAAAGTCAAAAATTGTTTTGTGTTCTGTACAAGTAAGTATACCAAACACATGCCATGCATATATATGCATATACTGTATATATATATATATATATTATACATTTTTTTAAATAAGAGATAGCCAGTTCACCATTAGGCAGATTCTTCGTAGTCACACCTTCACGAAGAAATCCAGACCGAGAAGAAGGAAGGACCAATATTATTGAATCCAGCAAAAAAGGAAATTTTTTTTTCTCCAGCTGATCCACAGAAAAAATGCACAGTTTTATTAAAAAAAGTTCCAAAGTATGAAAACACGAAGAAAATGCCTCCAAGCAAATTGTAACATAACCCTCTCCCCCAGACTACATGTTTGAGCACTGAATGTGCCTTCTTCAAGGTGCTGAAAGCGTGGTAAATGACTATTCTAGCTGCAAACGTCTGGTTTTTAATGCATTATCCACGTAGGTGTATACAGTGTTGGCCAAAAGTATTGACACCCCTGCAATTCTGTCAGATAATACTCAGTTTCTTCCTGAAAATGATTGCAATCACAAATTCTTTGGTATTATCATCTTCATTTAATTTGTCTTCAATGAAAAAACATAAAAGAGAATGAAGCAAAAAGCAAAACATTGATCATTTCACACAACTCCAAAAATGGGTCAGACAAAAGTATTGGCACCCTCAGCCTAATACTTGGTTGCACAACCTTTAGCCAAAATAACTGCGATCAACCGCTTCCAGTAACCATCAATGAGTTTCTTACAATGCTCTGCTGGAATTTTAGACCATTCTTCATTGGCAAACTGCTCCAGGTCCCTGATATTTGAAGGGTGCCTTCTCCAAACTGTCATTTTTTAATCTCTCCACAGGTGTTCTATGGGATTCAGGTCTGGACTCATTGCTGGCCACCTTAGAAGTCTCCAGTGCTTTCTCTCAAACCATTTTCTAGTGCTTTTTGAAGTGTGTTTTGGGTCATTGTCCTGCTGGAAGACCCATGACCTCTGAGGGAGACCCAGCTTTTTCACACTGGGCCCTACATTATGCTGCAAAATGTGTTGGTAGTCTTCAGACTTCATAATGACATGCACACGGTCAAGCAGTCTAGTGCCAGAGGCAACAAAGCAACCCCAAAACATCAGGGAACCTCCGCCATGTTTGACTGTAGGGACCATGTTCTTTTCTTTGAATGCCTCTTTTATTCTCCTGTAAACTGTATGTTGATGCCTTTGCCCAAAAAGAGAGAACATTCTTCCAAAATGTTTTAGGCTTTCTCAGGTAGGTTTTGGCAAACTCCAGCCTGGCTTTTTTATGTCTCGGGGTAAGAAGTGGGGTCTTCCTGGGTCTCCTACCATACAGTCCCTTTTCATTCAGACGCCGACGGATAGTATGGGTTGACACTGTTGTACCCTCTGACTGCAGGGCAGCTTGAACTTGTTTGGATGCTAGTCAAGGTTCTTTATCCACCATCCGCTCAATCTTGCATTGAAATCTCTTGTCAATTTTTCTTTTCCGTCCACATCTAGGGAGATTAGTCACAGTGCCATGGGCTTTAAACGTCTTAATGATACTGTGCACGGTAGACACAGGAACATTCAGGTCTCTGTAGATGGACTTGTAGCCTTTGCTCAAGCTTCCTCACAATTTGGTTTCTCAAGTCCTCAGACAGTTCTTTGGTCTTCTTTCTTTTCTGCATGTTCAATGTGGTGTACACAAGGACACAGGACAGAGGTTGAGTCAACTTTAATCCATGTCAACTGGCTGCAAGTGTGATTTAGCTATTGCCAACACCTGTTAGGTGCCACAGGTAAGTTACAGGTGCTGTTAATTAAACAAATTAGAGAAGCATCGCATGATTTTTCTAACAGTGCTAATACTTTTGTCCACCCCCTTTTTTATATTTGGTGTGGAATTATATCCAATTTGGCTTTAGGACAATTCTTTTTGTGTTTTTTTTATTGAAGACAAATTAAATGAAGGTAATAATACCAATGAATTTGTGATTGCAATCATTTTCAGGAAGAAACTAAGTATTATCTGACAGAATTTCAGGGTGTCAATACTTTTGGCCAACACTGTACAGGCCCATTTCCAACAACCACCACTCCTGTGTTTTAATGGTACATTGTGTTTGCTAACTGTGTAAGGCTTTGTTCACAGATACCATCATTTTTTGCATTCTCTGCGTTTTTTAGCTGTTGATAAAAAACGCACATGCGTTAACTTAAGTGTCAATGCGTTTTTTAGCAACTCATGCGTTTTTGTTCAGTATTCCAAAAAACACTGCATGCAGCGTTTTTTGGGTGCTGTAGAAAAACGCATGCGTTTTTTAATATGGGGCCCTATGGGAAACGCATGCGTTAACGTATGACACATATAGGCACCTGCATTAACGCATATGCGTTTTTAATGAAAAAATGACTAAGTCCAAAAACTTGCCAAAAACGTCCAGGACCTCAGGGGACACTATTGGCACCCTTAAAAAAAATGGATCAGCTTTTCTAAGGGATTAAAAAACGCATTAGGATGTGTGAATAAGGCCTCAGAAGGCTAATGAATGTGTAGGAAACCCTAGAAACCCCTTGCACAAGTAAGGCCTTATTCACACATACCAATGTGTTTTTTTAGCCCTTAGAAAAACTGATCCGTTTTTCTAAGGGTGCCAAATAGTGTCCCCTGTGGATCTGAACATTTTTGAGAAGTTTTTGGACTTAGTCATTTTTTTCATGAAAAACGCATATGCGTTAACGCATGCATTAATGCAGGTGCCTATATGTGCCATGCATTAACGCATGCGTTTCCCTTAGGGCCCCATGTTAAAAAAACACATGCGTTTTTAAACAATCCATGCGTTTTTTTACAGCACCCAAAAAACGCTGCATGCAATGTTTTTTGGAATGGTGAAAGAAAACGCATGTGTTGCTAAAAAACGCAGCTACACTTAAGTGTACCATGCGTTAACGCATCTGCGTGTTTTATAAACATCTAAAAAACGCAGAGAATGCCAAAAACGCAGGTTTGTGTGAACAAGTCTTATGTTAGTACAGTTGAAAACGGTTTGGCTGATTAGAGAAGCTATAAAATTGACTTTCTTTTGAGCTAGTTGAGAATCTGGAGCATTACATTTGTTTGTTCTATGAAACTCTCAAAATGGCCAGAAAAACAGAACTTTCATGTGAAACTCGACAGTCTATTCTTGCTCTTAGAAATGAAGGCTATTCCATGCAAGAAATTGCCAAGAAACTGAAGAATTCCTACAGCGATGTGTACTACTCCCTAGAGGAGAGCACAAACAGCATCTAACCAGAGTGGAAAGAGAGTGGGAGGCCCCGCAGCACAACTGAGCAACAAGACAAGTACATTAGGGTCTCTAGTTTGATAAGTTGATCGCCTCACAGCTCCTCAACTGCCAGCTTCATTAAATAGTAGCTGCAAAACGCCAGTGCAAATGTCTACTGTGAAGAGGCGACTCTGGGATGCTGGCCTTCAGGGAAAAGTGGCAGAGAAATAGCCATATCTGAGGTAATAAAAGGAAAAGATTAATATGGGCAAAAGAACACATTGGACAGAGGAAGATTGGAAAAAAGTTTTATGGACAGACAGATCAAATTTTGAGGTGTTTCGATGACACAGAAGAACATTTGTGAGACGCAGAACAACTGAAAAGATGCTGGAAGAGGCCTGACGCCATCTGTCAAGTATGGTGGAGGTAATGTGATGGTCTGGGGTTGCTTTGGTGCTGGTAAAGTGGGAGATTTGGACAAGGTAAAAGGGATTTTGAATAAGGTAGGCTATCACTCCATTTGCAATGCCATACCCTGTGGACAGCACTTGATTGGAGCCAATTTCATCCTACAACACGACAATGACCCAAAGCACATTTCCAAATCATGCATGAACTATTTAGGGAAGATGCAGGCAGCTGCTATTCTATCTGTTATGGAGTGGCCAGTGCAGTCAGATCTCAACCCCATTGAGCTGTTGTGGGAGTGTGGCGCCCCACATGGTTAGGCGTTGCAGTGGTGTATTGCATCTGTAAAAGTGGTGTAATTTTCCCAAACTGCAAGTGGATCCTAGGCTGGTGGGTGGGACCCATTCCTGCACTCCCACATTAGAATAGAAGTGGGAGATTACTCCTGGGAGGGAGATATATTCACCAAATGGGGGAGTAGAGAGTCGGAACAGAGAGAGTGAGGAGAAAGGAGTTGGAGAGGAGTCGAGGAGGCGTGTGGAGCGAGGCGGAAGGTTAACAAGGACAGCTCTACGCTGATCCAGAGGGAAGATGAGAGAGGATCCTGAAGGGATCCTGAGAGAGGGTGCCTGACACGGGAGTCTGGGCCCTAGAGAGAAAGGGGAAACCCCAGCATGGAGCGACCATACTCCAGGGAATTCCCCAGTCCACCACGGGAACGCCGGACATGAGGAAACGGCCAGAGTCTACCTCTGAAGTCGTCAACCGGCTGCTGTGTTCTGTTCACCGGCTGCGGCACCCTGCCAGACGAAGCAGTCTGCCTGCTTCCTCATCACGAGGGAGGAGAGCCCCGAGTCTACCTTTAAGGAGCCATTGGGTATAAACTCATCCTAGGCGGGGAAGAAAGTACACGGGTTCGTCAACTAAGGCATACCACGGGTACCACCATACCACCTGGCATCCACTTGCTGCCACCCGTAGAGCTACCTGTTTCTTTAACAACTGTTGCTGAACTGTGGACTTATATGCTGATGACTGTTTACAGTAAAGTGCCCGGGAGAGTGACTTTGCCTCCATGTCTTTGTGCTGCAGAATTCAACGTGTTTGCTTACAGGAACGCTGCTCCGTAGGACCAGCTCCACCTGTCGGGAGCTTTGCCATCCTTGCCGCGATACCATCACCCTCTGGAGGACTGTGGTGGCGCTGGTGATCCCTCACCAGGTACTACAGGTGGCGTCACATGACAATAACTCTTATCCCCTGTACATAACCCCTCTATTGAAGTGTCACCCAGGCCACAGGCTCAGGCACTGCCACCCGTGACATCCCCGTGAAAGCCCCTCTGAGCTTGACTGTATGGTACGCAAAAAGTGCCCATCAAGCCAATCCAATTTGTGGGAGGGGCTTCAGGAAGCATGGGGTGAACTTTCTCAAGATTACCTCAGCAAATTAACAACTAGAATGCCAAAAGTCTGCAATGCTGTAAATGCTGCAGAGGGAGCATTCTTTGCCTCGAAAGCAAAGTTTTGAAGGAGAAAATTATTCATTCAAATAGAAAACATTATTTCTAACCTTGCCAATGTCTGGACTATATTTTTTATTCATTATGAAACTCATTTGATAAATAAAAGTATGAGTTGTCATGGTAAACACAAAATTGTCTGGGTAACCCCAAACTTTTATCGGCAGTGTGTGTGTATGTATGTATGTATATATATATATATATATATATATATATATATATATATATATATATAATACTAGCTGTGAGCCCGATGCGATTGCATCGGGATTCTAGAATCTGTGTAGAGTTTAGTCAGTATATTTCAAATATGTCGGCATAGCGGCCACCGCTATTCTGATTGTTCGGCGCACTGAAGGCGGCGACCGATCAGAAGAGCGCCGCGCTGTATGGCGCCATACTTCAAATACATAAAATATTTTAAGTTTCACATTCACCATTGTAAATGAGGCGCTATTCTCATTGGTTGCTGTCTGCTGCTGCCAAGCAATGAGAATAGCGCCTCACTTTCATCAGTAAATGTGAAACTCAAAGTCGTCCATTATATGTCTAAGATGGTGGCCTGATTCTAAATAATAGGGAGTCTAGCATGCATATATACATTATTCATTCAAATTTGACAAGAATGCACATAAGACATGATATGCATCTATGAACTACCAATGTTTGTATAGTATATGTCAATGTAGTACATGTCATGATTCTATGGCAAGGCTTTTCGTACAGATACTGACACCGATGTTTTGTACAGATTATTAACATTCATATATAAATTGAATATACATAATCTATGGTTTAGCCAAAACATGTTTCCCCACCAACCACGGGTAGGTAGCCTTACAGCTGGTGGGACCTACTCTACTCTATCCCTAATTGTTAATACTTAGACTCCTTTTAAATCAGATATTTTTCGGCTATTTGCAGAAGGTATGGAATAACAAAATACAATTTCTGCACTTGGCACCAAAGGGCCTACCTACAGATCACTTTCAGCAAGTAACATGTGATGTATATGGAACTTCCAGTTAGTTTGCAGTAAATACGGCAAGCACAGGTGACAGGTTCACTAAATGCAACCACTAAAAATCAGAGCTAACTGCGATTTTGGTGGTTGAAACTGTCAAAACCACATGTGCCGCAACTGCCGCAAGTAAACCACAAATTGAATATAAATTTCATGCAACTTACAGTAAGACTGCTGTAAGTCACAATTAGGCAGCAAGTAGCAAAATTGCTTTTTTCCCACTATAAATTCAACAAATAGCAGAAGAATTCAGATTTAAAATCAAAATGTCTATTCTTTCCCTATGTGTCTAAATATGTACCTATGTGTCTAAATATGTACCTATATGTATGTATGTATGTACAGAACACAGTTCGAGATAGAGATGTGTGTGAACAGGCGTCCCACCCGTCTCTTAGCTGTTCACAAAAACCTCACCCTATGTAAAAAGAAAATGAAATCTCTCAGCAGCTATACTGCTGGAGCTTCAGGTTCTTATCACTAAATGCAAGCATTTAGATGATACACATCTACAATCTACAACAAAATGTGTGTTTATATACATATACTATGAAATATAAAAATAATGTTTCTAAGCTTAAAAAAACTAACGACTATATATCTTAAATATTTTATATCTATTAACTAATTATAATGTCTTTATCTATAACTAAACAAATTTTTTTTTTTTTTTTTATATTCCGATACAAAAAAATTCGTTTAGCCATATATGTATCGGAATATAAAAAAAAAAAAAAAAAAAAAATTTGTTTAGTTATAGATAAAGACATTATAATTAGTTAATAGATATAAAATATTTAAGATATATAGTCGTTAGTTTTAGTTTTCAATAAAAATATAGTGTATAAAAATATTTTAATTCTTTAGATGCATATTAGATTTAGATATATAGTTACTTTCTAATTTAACACAAATATTAAAATAAATTAGTTTAGCCATAGATGTATAGGAATAAAAAAAAAAAACTACAAAAAAATTTGTTTAGCCATATATGTAATTTTTTTTTTTTATTCCTATTAGGGATGGGCGAATCTACTCGCTAGGACTCGTTACTCGGCGAGTAGTAAGGGACTCGCAGGACTCGGTACTCTGCGAGTTTCCCAGTGATTACTCGCACGAGTCCAATGCAAATCAATATCAATCCTAGTTTTGTCAGAAACGCTGACAAAACTAGGATTGCCATTGTTTGCATTAGACTTGTGCGAGTAATCACTGGCTACTGTGCCAGTGATAGCAGGGAAACTCGCAGATAACTGCTGTTTCTTTGCGAGCGGGTCCAGCTGTCTTCTCTGTGCAGCTCCAGGGTCCTAGAGCCCGCCTGCTCACAGACATTATGTAGCAGTGCTGAGATTGTTCTCAGTCTGCTCATTCCCTGTGTACAGACATGAATGTCTGTGCACAGAGATGATGTAGCAGTGCTGAGATTGTTCTCAGTCTGCTCATTCCCTGTGTACAGACATGAATGTCTGTGCACAGAGATGATGTAGCAGTGCTGAGATTGTTCTCAGTCTGCTCATTCCCTGTGTACAGACATGAATGTCTGTGCACAGAGATGATGTAGCAGAGCTGAGATTGTTCTCAGTCTGCTCATTCCCTGTGTACAGACATGAATGTCTGTGCACAGAGATGATGTAGCAGAGCTGAGATTGTTCTCAGTCTGCTTATTCCCTGTGCATAGACATCTATATTTATGCACAGGGGATGTAGCAGAGAGGACATCGCGTTTTGGACTGCGTCGGACGGAAGAGGATTTTTTTAATTAAAGATGGAGTCCCTAATGGCTTTTTTTTTTATTTCTAATAAAAAATTTTCCTTGTGTTGTGTTTTTTTTAAAACAATTTAATAGAAATTCATGGCGGTCATGTCTAATATTGGCGTGACCGCCATAAATTTCGGGCTTAGGACCAGCTGATAATACAAAGTTGGCCCTAACCTCTTTATTACCCAGCGTGCCACCGCTACCAGGGCCGCTGGAAGAGCGGGGTTCAGCGCCAGAGGATGGCGCTTCAATGAACGCGCCATCTTCTGGGGCGGCTGCGGGCTGCAATTTGCAGCGGGGGGTGCCCAGAAAGCTTGGGCATCCCTGCGCTGCGGATTCCAGCCCCCAGCTGCTTAGCTGTACCTGGCTAGACATAGAAATTGCGCGGAGCCCCACGCATTTTTTTTTATTATTTCATGAATTTCAGAGTCAGAGTCTCAGAGTCAGAATCTCAGAATTTCATGAAATAATAAAAAAAAAATGCGTGGGGCTCCGCGCAATTTCTATGTCAAGCCAGGTACAGCTAAGCAGCTGGGGGCTGGAATCCGCAGCGCAGGGATGCCCAAGCTTTCTGGGCACCCCCCGCTGCAAATTGCAGCCCGCAGCCGCCCCAGAAGATGGCGCGTTCATTGAAGCGCCATCCTCTGGCGCTGAACCCCGCTCTTCCAGCGGCCCTGGTAGCGGTGGCACGCTGGGTAATAGAGGTTAGGGCCAGCCTTGTATTATCAGCTGACCCTAAGCCCGAAATTTATGGCGGTCACGCCAATATTAGACATGACCGCCATGAATTTCTATTAAATTGTTTTAAAAAAAACACAACACAAGGAAAATTTTTTATTAGAAATAAAAAAAAAAGCCATTAGGGACTCCATCTTTAATTAAAAAAATCCTCTTCCGTCCGACGCAGTCCAAAACGCGATGTCCTCTCTGCTACATCCCCTGTGCATAAATATAGATGTCTATGCACAGGGAATAAGCAGACTGAGAACAATCTCAGCTCTGCTACATCATCTCTGTGCACAGACATTCATGTCTGTACACAGGGAATGAGCAGACTGAGAACAATCTCAGCTCTGCTACATCATCTCTGTGCACAGACATTCATGTCTGTACACAGGGAATGAGCAGACTGAGAACAATCTCAGCTCTGCTACATCATCTCTGTGCACAGACATTCATGTCTGTACACAGGGAATGAGCAGACTGAGAACAATCTCAGCACTGCTACATCAGGCAGCAGGCAGGCTCTAGGACCCTGGAGCTGGCAGCCTGTACAGAGGAGACAGGATCTTATCTGTGCGAGTCAGCGATTACTTACAAAGTAAACGAGCAATGCAAATAAATGACAAAACTAGGATTGCTTCAGGCTGAAGCTTCCAAGACACATCTGCGATTTGTAAATCTCACACTACTCGCTATTACTCGCTTCCCCATTCATTAACATTGGACTCGCTAGACTCGCAACGAGTAGCGAGTCCTGTGCTCGGACTCGCTAGAGTCAAGCGATTCCGAGTAATTTAGGATTCGCCCATCACTAATTCCTATACATCTAAGGCTAAACTAATTTATTTTAATATTTGTGTTAAATTAGAAAGTAACTATATATCTAAATCTAATATGCATCTAAAGAATTAAAATTAAAATATTTTTATACACTATATTTTTATTGAAAACTAAAACTAACGACTATATATCTTAAATGACTATTTTATATCTAATAAGTAATTATAATGTCTATCTATAATTAAACTGATTATTTTTGGCATTTAGTTTTTTTTTTATTCCTATACATCTATTGTTAAACTAATTTATTGTAATATGTGCGTTTAATTAGAAAGTAACTATGTATCTAAATGTAATATGTATCTAAAGAATTTAAAGGAAAATATTTTTACACACTATATATTTTTAGTGAAAACTAAAACTAACGACTATATATCTTAAATGACTACCGTATATACTCGTGTATAAGCCAAGTTTTTCAGCCCAAAAATTGGGCTGAAAAGTCACCCCCTTGGCTTATACACGGGTCAATACGGTAATATATGTGGTGGGGGCTGTGTCCGGGTGCTGGGGAGGCTGGAGGAGGCGGGGGGGGGGGGCTGATGAGTGAGCGGCCCGTCACGTGGGGCCGCTCATTAGATATGCACGGCTCCCCCCGCCCATCACAGCGGCAGGGGGAGCCGTGCATACAGCCCCCCAGTGTATACAGCAGCCCCCCAATGGCACTAGCCCCCCCCATCATTGTAAGAGCCCCCCACACTTTGCAGAGCTCCCCCGCTGCTTTATCTTACCATCCGGGGTCTTCGCCGCGGGTCCTGCGTGCTGTGTTCAGGTCTCACGTGACCCGGCGCGATGACGTCATTCCACTGCGACCGCCGGGTCACATGAGACCGGGAACACAGCGCGCAAGGAAGGACTGGAGGACCCGCGGTGAAGAAGACCCCGGATGGTAAGATAAAGCAGCGGGGGGGGCTCTGCAAAGTGTGGGGGGCTCTTACAATGATGGGGGGGCTAGTGCCATTGGGGGGCCGCTGTATACACTGGGGGGCTGTATATACCCTGGGGCCTGCTGTATACACTGGGGGGCTGTATATACCCTGGGGTCTGCTGTATACACTGGGGGGCTGTATATACCCTGGGGCCTGCTGTATATCTCTGGGGCCTGCTGTATACCTCTGGGGCCTGCTGTATACCTCTGGGGCCTGCTGTATACCTCTGGGGCCTGCTGTATACCCTTGGGGCCTGCTGTATACACTGGGGGGCTGTATATACCCTGGGGCCAGCTGTATATACCCTGGGGCCTGCTGTATACACTGGGGGGATGTATATACCCTGGGGCCTGCTGTATACCTCTGGGGCCTGCTGTATACCTCTGGGGCCTGCTGTATACCTCTGGGGCCTGCTGTATACCTCTGGGGCCTGCTGTATACCCCTGGGGCCTGCTGTATACCCCTGGGGCCTGCTGTATACCCCTGGGGCCTGCTGTATATACCCTGGGGCCTGCTGTATACCTCTGGGGCCTGCTGTATATACCCTGGGGCCTGCTGTATACCTCTGGGGCCTGCTGTATACCTCTGGGGCCTGCTGTATACCTCTGGGGCCTGCTGTATACCTCTGGGGCCTGCTGTATACCCCTGGGGCCTGCTGTATACCCCTGGGGCCTGCTGTATACCTCTGGGGCCTGCTGTATACCTCTGGGGCCTGCTGTATATACCTCTGGGGCCTGCTGTATATACCTCTGGGGCCTGCTGTATACCTCTGGGGCCTGCTGTATATGCCTCTGGGGCCTGCTGTTTATACCTTTAGGGATGCTGTATATACCACTGGGGAGGCTGCTGTATACTACCACTGGGGAGGCTGCTGTATATTACCACTGGGGAGGCCTGTATACCACACTGCTGGGGGCTGTATACCTGTGCTGGGGTCCACCCACGGCTTATACACGAGTCAATAGGTTTTCCCAAGTTTTGGGGGCAAAAGTAGGGGGGTCGGCTTATACACGGGTCGGCTTATACACGAGTATATACGGTATTTTATATCTAATAACTAATTATAGTGACTTTATCTATAACTAAGCTAATTTTGTTGGCATTTTTTTTTTTCTATTCCTATACATCTATGGCTAAACTAATGTATTCAAATATTTGTCTTTAATTAGAAAGTACATATGTATCCACTTGAGAAAGACACCTTTAGTGTCGAAACATGTTGTGGCGAGGAGACCTATAACATCTACTGTTCACAATAAATTTGAAAGGTAATATTCGATAAGAGCCCAGTGCCTGTTTCTGTCCCTAGCGCTCATTTTATCATACCTTTTTACTCCATATCGTGCTCAAATCCTCCCTTTGGGGAGTGTGGTTTGAGAGCAGCTCTGGGACAGGATTTGGTCAACACAGAGGAGCTGCCCTTCCCTGGGCTCGTGATCTCTGGGAGAGACATTGAAGTTCCATAAGGAAAAGCTTCTCTACACGTAGCAACGGATTTATGCCTGCGGTTAATTCTCACCTCAAATCATCAACCTAGTTGTGCAGGGGGCACAACTAGAAAAGGTGAGTGACATATTAATATAACCCCTTGCTTCGGCTAATTTGCACAGTGTGGCGCAACAAATTTTTGGGTTTTCTTTTCCATATATGTATCTAAATGTAATATGTATCTAAAGAATTTAAAGTAAAATATTTTTATAGACTATATTTGTAGTGAAAACGAACACTAACGACTATATTTCTTAAATAACTATTTTATATCTAATAAAGAATTATAATGTCTTTATCTATAACTAAACTGTTTTTTTTTGGTATGTTTGTTTTTTTCTATTCCTATACATCTGTGGCTAAACTAATTTATTGTAATATGTGCGTTTAATTAGAAAGTAACTATGTATCTAAATCTAATAAGTATCTAAAGAATTTAAAATAAAATATTATTGTAGAGAATATTTTTAGTAAAGAGTTTTTCACTATTGGACAGCAATTTGCCTTGAATGGGTGTATCCAGCACTTTCACCTTAACATTGCATTGTGTTTTCACTCGTGAAAAAGCCACATATAACTGTCCATGTCCTAAAACGGGTTCTGGCGAAAAAAATCCCTACTTTCTCCAGTTTTTGGCCTTGGGATTTGTTGATGGTCATGGCAAAAGCAGGCTTCACGGGAAATTGTCGACGTCTTAACTTGAAAGATAAGGCAGTGTCTGATGGAGATAAATGAATCCTTGGAATAAACACCACATTTCCTTCTGCAGACCCAATAATGACTTTTGCTTGAATCATATTGGCAAACAAAGTGATGACAATGAAGCAAGTCCCATTTCAAAGACCTTTTCTGCTGTTAAAGTTGCGCAAAAGCATGACAATGGTGCGGATTTGTAATTAGAGGCGATTAGAAGGCATTCTCGTTGGTATGAAAGATTTTAAAAATTCCACTGGATATTGGTCTGGATCTTCAGTCTCATCAGGATCAATGGAATCATCACTAATGTATTCAGTGTATTCACCAGCAATGCAATCCATAACCTTAGAGTTGACCATATCCACATGGTCATTTTTAGGGCAAAGAATGGCATGTGATGCACCAATCTGAATGCTTTCATTGTTATGTACATCAATGAGAATGTTTTCACCAAATATAGCAAGTATGAGTGAGCCAGTGCAGATCATGTCTTGTGGGATTTCAATGATATCATCTCCAAGGTTGAAATCATTAGACAATTCACCATTTCCCAGTTGAAGTAACCAACGGCTATAATCAGGATCAATGGAACGCATGTTGTTGAAGAGTGGCAATTGAGTGAAAAGCTGCCATTGTCAAGAGTATTTAATACAACTCTCTATAATGTCAGTTCTTGTACCATGAGGGATGATAGGCAGACACTGTTGAAAGTCTCCTCCCAGAACAATGACTTTCCCTCCAAAAGGTGTTGTATTTTTCTTGGAGATATCTGTTGTCATGACATCCCGTAAAAGTTGATCTATCACATGCAATGCATATTTAGATAACAGAGTGGACTCGTCAATAATGAAAAGTTTGGTACTTTTCAAATGTTGTGCAGCATCTGTATCATTTTTAATTCTGGAAACGGATGTTTCATTTATTGGAATTGGTATTCCATAAAGCGAATGGATGGTTCTTCCTCCTTGCAGTAAGTTAGCTGCAATCCCTGTACTGGCTGCAGGTGAAACAATTTCGCCTTCTCCTCTTAGTTCATGAATTAATAAATCATACAGATGTATTCCCACTGCCACCTGGACCGTCGATGAAAAAGCACTTAGGTTGTAGAGTTCTATCATGTAAAGCTTGATTGATAGCATCATAGGCCAAAAGTTGTTGGTCATTTAAAGTAGCTTTCATTTCCCGAGCTCTTCTTAACTCATCATCCTTGTTGTATTGTGGAGCGATGTGTGGCTTTCTTTTTGGTCGTGGTAGATTAAAATCAGTAAAAGTTTTGGCATGAAATTTTAGAACATTTTGGACATCTGTCATTGCATATCCTTCACAATCCTCACACTCCTCAGTGTTGGAATGGTATGCATGGCAGTAGTCTTGGATAAAGTCTTGTTTAAATTCTTGCTACAACTCCAATGGATGAGCTGGAGGACCAAAAATACATATATATGCAAACATATCACGAAGCTGTGCAGGCATGTTGAGAACACAGGCATCCAATAAAGTATTTCTCCAAACAGTGTCATCGAAGAGCAATCCAAGGGCTAATGCCGCCTCTTTAAAAGTTGGGTATGTGACTTCATTAACAGTCTTAATGTTGTCAAAACTTGTTGCTCCTTTGACATGCAGTAACAACAACCTTAAATAGTACCGTTCTTGTTCTTTCATACTGACAGTATACATTCTTCCAATCACTGAAGAACCTCCTCGCTTTCTAATTTCCCATGCACCTTGTTTCCAAACATAGTGCTCTGGAATTTGGCGGTATAAGTAATCCTGAGCATGTGGGTCATTCTCATTCAGCTCAAAGTAGGCCATAAGAGTGGATTTTCTGTGCATTGTGTAACTGATATTTTCAACAGAGTCATCCTCATGAAAATAAAGTGGTTGAGAATGTGGGAGATGTACGGCAAGACGAATAATGGAGTGGGATTGTCTATGCATAGGGTAAGCAAAGATTCGCCAAGCTGCCTCCGGTGCACTCGCGTATCTTGAATCCATGAATTGATGTGTTTCATCATGGTGGATATTAGTTTGGCAAATTTCAAGATTGGCTTTATCATGTCCTTTGTAGACATATTTGAATAGGTATTTAACACTTTGAATGGAAGCACATACCTCAACATTAATATGACACTTGTATTTTAATAGTAGGAAAGGGTTATAGGGAACAACCCAAGAATTATCAATCATCTTTGAATTGTGTTCAAAAGATGATCCTTCCTTTCTTTGATAAGTAGGGTATGCATCCTCAGCTAAGACTGTTTTTGTTTGGAAATCTTTAGGAAAACCTTTCTTACACTTTCCAAGATCCATACATGGAGAGTTGGGGTCCTGTTGTCCACAGGGTCCATGAATCATGTGTTGCATCACAATTTGATGGAGCACAGGGTAATCTTCTGGATCAGGGATTTCAGCCCAAACTATATTATCCACTTCAACCTCAGTTCTTAGTTTGGATTTGCTATCCAGAATGATCAAAATGTGAGCGTGTGGTAGGCCACGCTTTTGGAATTCAATAACATGAACCATTGCACAAACTTTGCCAAATAATCCACTGTTAATGTCTTTTAATAGGGCTTCCAGTTTAATTCTGAAGACACGGGCGACTAAATCAGGTCTATGTTCCACACGCTGCCATGGCTCTAAATTGATTTTAATCTCCCTCCATTTAGGATTACAGGTCATGGTTATGAAAAGATCCGGTCGTCCAAATTTAGTGACAATAGCCATGGCATCCTGATAGCGTTGCTGCATGTTTCTTGGACTGCCTTCAAAGGAAGATGGTAAAATGACAGTCTTGCCAATGGGAATACCTTTCTCAATAGATTTTTTCTGGAGATGTTCCTGAAGTACGCAATAATCCTCCACTTTTAAATCCTTTTGGTGTTGACGGATAAAATTTAAGCGATTTGCATCGATTTTCACATACGCATCCCCTAAGTACTGCTGCGTTAGTTTGCCACCATTCAGGACAGGATTGAACCGATTCCGTACAGACAACAAATAGCAATAATACTGGAGCTGTGTAACCCTGCGTTGAATTTGGCTTTGATGCTTGAGTCCCTCATGCCAGCCTTGTTCTCCATGAGGGAAAAATAAGGGATACAGTAATGCATCTAAATTGCTGTGTAGAATACTGACTTGCTGTGTTTTTGGGGCCAAGGGGTTATTTGAATCAGGTTTCAAATGAATTAAAATGTCTCTATTGAATGGTGGCTCTCCATCAGCATGTTCAAAGACCACAGCAACTTCATTGACAGTAGGATTGTTATAGCGTCTAGGGTCTTGCTGTCTGTCTTGTTTAATGGCCATGATAATATTTGGCATAACGGTGCCATGTTCTACTGCCTTCTGTTGTTCTTCTAATTCAACGTCACGTAGCATTTTGTAGGCCGAAACAAAGGGATTAATATTATCCAATTGAAGAGCAATGATACTCATTAAAGTAGGATGACATTTAACATTTTCTGGAGAGTGTAGCCGTTGTTCTGTAGCGCTTGCAGTATCTAAAATGTACAGTTGTGCATATGCTGGAGGTTGATCTTGAGCAGGATGGAGTGTTCCCGTGCGATGATAAATTTGCCCATGAATTCGGAAACAGTAAGGTGGCGGAGAAACATGGGCACCCATGGAGGCAAAAGCAAAAGAACTATTAATGCTCCTGATATTCTCCATCAAATTTTTACTGTACTCACTCTCTCCTTTCAGCAGGCGTTGGAAGACCTCCGGGTATTGAGGTAATGGTACCTTTACTTTTCCCTTGTGGCAACAAAGAGTAAAGAGTTTATCTGATGGGCGTTCATCAGTAAAATGCAGAGCCTCACAATGTTCACATATTAACTTCATGGGACCACAGGTATGTTCTACAATAGCATGATCCTGATCAGTAAATCCCATTGGATGTACGAAAGGTGTAGATAACAAATGTAGATGTTTATTGTGTAATCCTACATAGATGAGACGTGGAAGGGACGTAGAATCAAAACATTCAAGAAATGAAGAAGTTGAATATATATTCCGTTCTGGGTCTTGCAATGTTGAAATGGAAGAAGTTTTGCGTACGTCACGACGTGAAGCAGCCAAATGGGTCAAGCGGAGTTGTTTAGACGTAGGAGACAGCATATCTTGACGCATCTGTCTTGTCCTTTTTTTGCGGATAATGTTAGACTGTTTGCTGTATGGCGTCTCCTCAGCAGAGTGTTTTCTTTTACATGTGGCCTTGCGATGTGGTAAAGGCTGTTCAGTTGTAGTTAACACAGTAGAAGAAGAGGTGGCAGCAGTATGAGGATCAGACAAAGAGGAGGCAGCAGTATGAGGATCAGAGGAAGAGGTGGCAGCAGTATGAGGATCAGACAGATCTCCTGTAGGCATTAACTTTTGTTGTTGGCGTCTTAGACGCGCAGCCATTGATTTTTTGCCTAATCGTTCCGTCCTTCCTTCCAAAGACTCTTTTGAAAGCCGTGTCTTCAAAGCAGCCTTTTCCTTGTCCAAGCGAAGTCGTCTTTCTTCAGAACTCTCTTCCGCACACTTCTTGCGCATACGCACAGCCTCCTTGTCAAGCTTTGCTTTTGTTGTTCCCATGGAGGTCATAGGAGGTGTTAAAGGCTGTTCACTTTGTAGAATGTCAGTAGAGGAAGAGGCAGGAGTACTATCTTTGTCAGATGTTTCTTCAGTGACTGGAAGTTTTTGTTGTTTGCGTCTGCGACACTCAGCCATGGCTCTTTTTGCCATTCGTTGGCTTCTTTCTTGGGAAGACAGTTCAGAAATAAGTTTCTTCGAAGCAGCCTTCGCAGCATCCAACCGAAAACGTCTCAGTGGAGAAGAGAGTTTGGCAATGCGTAACACCTTAGCACGATCTAAGCGAAGACGTCTCTGTTCTGAAGTCTCCTCAGAAGTGCGTTTCGCCTTAGCAGCCTTACGAAGATCTAAGCGAAGACGTCTCTCTTCCGAAGTCTCCTCTGCAATGCGTTTGACCTGAGCAGCCTTAACACGATCTAAGCGAATACGTCTCTGTTCTGAAGTCTCCTCAGAAGAGCGTTTCGTCTTAGCAGCCTTATCACTATCTAAGCGAAGACGTCTCTCTTCCGAAGTCTCCTCAGCAGTGCATGTTGCCTTAGCAGCCTTCTCACGATGTAACGGAAGACGTGTCTCTTCTGAAGTCTCCTCTACACGCTTCTTCTTAGGCGTAGATGCAGCCTCCTTGGCAAGAGCGATATTTTTTGTTGGAGAGCTCATCTTCGTAAGAATACGTAGTGAATCCAATCAAAAATGAGCTAGAGTGTGTTAGTTAAGGAAACAATCAATAATAACTATTTATAAATAGGCAAAAACAATAAAAGTAAAGTGTGTATTTCAATAACCTGTGAAAAGCAAATCATGGACGTCTGTAGAGTACGAAATAAAGATTTAATGATGTTAACTGTATGGAGTTGTGAATGCAAATCAGTGTGTTAAAAGTCCTTAAAAAGAGACTTGAAGGCAAAACAAATGTATGTAAGGGCCCTTTCAGACGCGCGTTGTAAATGCCGAGCTCCAACATTTTAAAAAAAGCGGTTAAGTAGCGATATGACGGCAAGTTCCGCATAACCACCAGCAGTGGTGGAAATACAGAAGTTTGTGCAAAATGGCAGAGGTAGCGTTCATTTTTAGCTAGAATTTATGGTTTTGTGATTATTGTGGAAAAAGTTGTTTTTATTTTTCTCTCTGCAGTTGGGGAAATAGCGGCATTAACGGCAAACGTAAAATGGCGCAATGTGACCAAGCAGGTTGAAAAAAGAAATAAGGCAACTTGCGCAGTACATGGTGAAACTGGCAGGCGAATGTAAAAATGAACATTAATCGGGCACTGTAGCGGGACCTTAAGCAACTGCACCCCTGGTGGCGGAGATGGTGAACGTGCATAAAGATTCAGAATATTACCACGTTATAGAATTATGTAAATGTGCATGTACAACGCGGATATGAAAGGGGCCCCAGTGGGTCATATAGTGCAAAATGCCATGCAACCAATATATTTTCTATGTAAAAGTAGTTAATGTCCCACTGGCACGACAATAAGACAGTGGTAAGGTAGTATTACATCCAATCTGTTAAATATAAGAGAGGTAGTAGTCCTACAGACTAATTAGTATGAAATATAAGCAAAATAGCATATAATGGGTTAATGTACTCCTAACAGTCTAACGACACACTGCAAGTAGAAATAAAATAAAGAACAGTCTGTAAGGGGTTAATGTACCACTGGCACGTGTACAAAATACTGCACGATCAATAAAATTACAAATAGTATTAAAAAAGGTAGTATTCAAATGCCAGTAGTAGACCACATAGTGACATAGGCAGTGAATAGCCAAGACAATAGAAGGGTTAATGTACTACTTACATCCTATAAAACAGCGTGGATGAGAAAATAAATAAGAAATGGTATAGCAGAGGTTAATTTTCAAATGTCATGAGTACAGCACATAGTGACACAGTTAGTGAATAGCAAACAGAATGGAAGGGGTTAATGTTGCAGTTTGAACCCTACAAAACAGTGTGACACAAAATTAAAATGGAAATGGCATAGAAGAGGTTAATGTAGAAATTGGCCTTAGTACAGCACATAGTGAGAAAGCAACAGAAGTACAAATAGAATAGAAGGGGTTAAAAAGGTATTAAAAAAAAGACCAATATGGTGAAATGTAGCTCATATGAAATTTGTATAAAGAAGGGGTTAATAAAAGCATAGGCATTAGGAATATATACTCTGATGTGATATTGTACTGTGAAAACAGCTTTTTAGGTTTTAAATACTGCAAAAATTCAAATTTCGCGCTTTAAGATGACGAACGCGTAATGTTCATTCATAAAATAGCGGCAGACGCCAGCTGCTGTGTGATTGGGCAGCGGAAACTTCAAAAACATGGCGCCGTGAATCCGATTGGTCGACGCTCAGCAGGGAGACCGTCGTCTTGGATGCCCAGCGCCTGGTTCTGTTTTCGGCCAGAGCGCACGGCTCAGGTCGGTCGTAGCATGGAAGTATGTAGCTCCTCCCCGCTGTGCTATGATTGGTCTGGCGGCAACTTGAGAAGATGGCGCTGAGCATCCGATTGGTCGGCGCTCAGCGGGAAAGCCGCGCTTTCCCTGCCGAGAGCCTGGTTCTATTTTCGGCCATATTGGTCGCCGGCATTGGGGTCGCCGCTTTTAGCGCGGAACGCCGCGCTTGGAGCGCCGAACTCGGCGCCGAATTCTGGAAGTGTGTGCGAGTGTGTGGCTCAGCTTTCCCCGGTGAGCGCCGGCACACACTCCCACAAATCGGCGCCGAGTTCGGCGCTCCAAGCGCGGCGCTCCGCGGTAAAAGCGGCGACCCCGATGCCGGCGACCACTATGGCCGAAAATGGAACCAGGCGCTCGGCAGTAAAAGCGCGGCTTTCCCCGCTGAGCGCCGACCAATTGGAATCACAGCGCTACTCTGTAAAGTTGCCGCTGTCCAATCACAACACAGCGAGGCGTAGGTAGACACTTCCAAGGTGCACAAACGCCGTGGCCGAAAATCGAACCAGGCGCTCGGCAGGGAAAGCGCCGCATTCCCCGCTGAGCGCCGGCATAAAATTGCACAGACTTCCAGAATTCGGCGCAGAGTTCGGCGCTCCAAGCACGGCGTTCCACGCTAAAAGCGGCGACCCCGATGCCGCCGACCAATATGGCCGAAAATAGAACCAGGCGCTCGGCAGAGAAAGCGCGGCTTTCCCCGCTGAGCGCCGACCAATTGGAATAAAACCGCGATCAACTGCGACCAATCACAATCGCGCCTCATTCCTCCATGTATCCCTATGGGAAGACGCTCTCCAATCACAATCAAGGCGCCATTTTTGAAAATACACCGCGACCTATCACATTGGCGCCTCATTCCTCCATTTTTCGGAATGGCAAAAAATCAGTACATTAAAAATAAAACAACATAATAATAAATAAATGCACATAAAAAAAATTAAAATAAAAATGTATAAAAATAAAATATTTATAACATGAACTAAAAAAAAAAAAAACTAATCCAAAAATAAAACTTCAATTCAAAATAAGACCTTACTATATTTAGATAAAAAAAAATAAATAAATAAATAAAAAAAAAAAAAAATATATAAAATTAAAATCTGAATAACATTAACTAATGAAAATAAAATCAAACTAATGAAATGCGCAAAAAATCGAAGGCCGATGGCGCGAAGCACTATGGCCGAAAATGGAACCAGGGCCTCGGCAGGGAAAGCACGGCTTTCCCTGCTGACCGCCGACCAATCGGAATCAGAGCGCCATCTATCGTGACCAATCACAATTGCGGCGCCATTTTTGAAAATACACAGCGACCAATCACAATCGCGCCTCATTTCTCAATGCATCTCTATGGGAAGAGACGCTGAGAATTCGATTGGTCGGCGGTCAGCGGAAACAGCAGAAACGTGTATGGGCGGCGCCTGAATCAGTGTTCGGCCGCAGCGGGCTGATGCATCGCGGAGGCCGCTAGAAGCGCCGAAGTTTGCGCTTGTAGCGCAGAAGTCGGCGCTTGCAGCGGCGAAGTGTCCGAACAGTGGCGCAGGCTCCATGCAGCGCCAATTGGCGCTGCATGGCGCAACATAGTAAAAGTGGTGAAAAAAAAAGATTGCAAAAGAGGTGAAAATAAAAGGTAGCATCAGGAATATAGCCTCTGATGTGAAGTTATCTTTCAAAAAGGATATCTTAGCTGATAAATTGCAGAACCCGATCCGGCGCTTGCTTCCCGACGGCCCTCACGAAGGATGGATATCTTGGCTGAAATATAGTCCAACAGATGGTCCAGCGTTAGGTTCTCGTTCTCCCTCAAACAGGATACAAAGAGGCGGAAGATTCAAATTTGGCGCTATAAATAAGCGGCCTTATCTCATTGGTAGGCGGCTACCTCAGAAAGATGGCGCCATGAATGTGATTGGTCGCTGTGTATGTTCAAAAATGGCGCCGTGATTGCGATTGGAGGGCGCCTTTCCATAGGGATAGATGAAGGAATGAGGCGCTCTTCTGATTGGTCGCTCTGTGCTGACGGCGACCAATCAGAAGAGCGCCTCACTCGGCATACAGATACCTAGCGCTATGTTGGCGATTTTATGGCCGGGCCCCTGGTTCTATTTTCGGGCACGAGGCTCGGCTCTGATCGGTCGTTGCATGGCTCCGGAGACTCGCCTCGCGGCCATTGCTCGTGCCTTAGCAATGGCTCGCAATCATTGCGAGTCGTTGCTGATGCGCCAGCTATCGCCGCGAAGTGCTCATTGCGAGTCTCCGCCCCCGTGGAACGACCGACCAGAGCCGAGCCCCGTGGCCGAAAATATAACCAGGGGCCCGGCCTGAAATTTGGCGATACACCGCTAATGTATGTCTATGGAAAGTGAGGCGCTATTCTGATTGGTCGGCGGCAGCACACAGCGACCAATCAGAAAAGCGCCTCACTTGCCATAGACATAGAATAGACAACTTAGACTTTCAAATTTACCGCTGAAAGTGAGGCGCTTTTCTGATTGGTCGGCGGCAGCAGACAGCGACCAATCAGAATAGCGCCTCACTTCCCATAGACATAGAATGGACAATTTTTCATCCATTGTATCTGTATGGGAAGTGAAGAGGACGTCAGAAGCGGAGATGGCGAAAAGAAGACAGAAGACCCCCGGGGACGGAAGAAGGACTCCTGGAGCGGACGGAGGATCAGATGAAGAAGAAGACATGTAAGTGATCGACGACGACGGGGGCTTAGTGGGTGACAGCGGCGGGGGCTTAGGGGTGACAGCGGCGGCGGAGGCTTGGCTGCGGGGGCTTAGGGGGTGAGAGCGGCGGGGGCTTAGGGGGTGTTAGGGGGTGACAGCGGGGGCGGAAGCTTGGCGGCGCGGGGCTTAGGGGTTGAGAGCGGCGGGGGCTTAGGGGGTGACAGCGGCAGGAGCTGCTTAGGGGGTGACAGCGGCGGCGGAGGCTTGGCGACGGGGGCTTAGGGGGTGAGAGCGGCGGGGGCTTAGGGGTGACAGCGGCGGGGGCTAAGGGGCTGAGAGCGGCGGGGGCTTAGGGGGTGTTAGGGGTGACTGACAGCGGGGGTGGAAGCTTGGCGGCGGGGGCTTAAGGGTTGAGAGCGGCGGGGGCTTAGGGGGTGACAGCGGCGGGAGCTTAGGGGGTGAGAGCGTCGGGTGACAGCGGGGGCGGAAGCTTGGCGGCGGGGGCTTAGGGGTTGAGAGCGGCGGGGGCTTAGGGGGTGACAGCGGCAGCGGCGGGGGCTTAGGGGGTGAGAGCGGCGGGGGCTTAGGGGGTCTTAGGGGGTGACAGCGGGGGTGGAAGCTTGGCGGCGGGGGCTTAGGGGGTGAGAGCGGCGGGGGCTTAGGGGGTCTTAGGGGGTGACAGCGGGGGCGGAAGCTTGGCGGCGGGGCTTAGGGGGCGAGAGCGGCGGGGGCTTAGGGGATGAGAGCGGCGGCGGGGGCTTAGGGGATGAGAGCGGCGGGGGTTTAGTGGGTGACAGCGGCGGTGGAGGGTTGGTGGCGGAGGCTTAGGGGATGAGAGCGGCGGCAGGGGTTTAGGGGGTGACAGCGGCGGTGGCTTAGGGGGTGACGGCAGGGGCGGACAGTCGGCTGGGCATGGGGCTGTAGTATACCATAGCGGTGTACAGTACAGCCCCATGCCGGCGGTGAGGGGAGCAGGGCAGAGAAGCGGCTGGGCATGGGGCTGTAGTATACCATAGCGGGGTAGACTACAGCCCCATGGTCAGGGGGGATATTGGGGCATGGTCAGGGGGGATATTGGTGGGTTTGTTCGCGGGGCTGCAACGGCTCGCAATGCCCGCCTCGTGGGCAATGCTTCGCAGGTCGCCGTGGCCGCTACGCGGCCACGGAGAAAGTCCTGGAAAAAGAGCCAGGCCACGCGAACAAAGCCACGGAAGTAGCGCCGGACGCGACGGAAGTCGCTACGGCAATTATCTAATAGATACACAAGAATATGTAAAAAACACGCATGTAATATGAGGATTTGCACTGGAAAATATTTTGTAAAATGAATTGTATAATTGATTGTAAATAACTGAGTACTATAAAAGGTCCACAATTGTTACACTGCATGCACTACTTGAGAAAAATCTGACGTACTGAAACATCGTGGTAATGTATGGACCAATAAAAACCTGCTAAGCTTTGAAGATTGGAGTGCTGCCTTCACAATTTTTTGATGTGTATATACAGCTCTGGCAAAAATTAAGAGACCACTGCGCAGTTTTCTAAAAATCAGCGTCTCTACATGTCTGACAGCCATTTCATTCCAGCCTCGGTTGAATTCCAACCAAAATACACCTCATTCTACTTAAAGAAAAACTTTCAGGTCAAAAATCCATATGTAACTGCTATCATTTTCTAATCCTCACTCTAAACTCTTTCTATTGATGTATTTATTTTATTTATATTCCCCTCTTATCTTCTGTAAACTTCAAATAAAGAGATTCATTCCATCTTTCAATCACAGTGAGTGATCCACTTAGTTCTCTGCTATCCACTCCCCATAGGATGAATATGCATGTCACACCACAGCGCAGGACATCGGTGTGTGGGGGGGAAACTGTATTCTCCTCTCTGCTGTCTGTGTCTGCAGCATCACAAGAGGTAAAATACAACACAGAACCTGTCACTGCCTGCTTTGAGAAAAATAATAAAGGCTACATAAGATAAGGCAGACCTGAAATCACTCTCTCCCTGTGTCCTCAACAGAATAGATCTCCTAAAACTTAAACCATAGTGCCTGGAAATCAGAAGGAGGAGGGAAGAGAGCTGCTGAGAGGGAGTGCATAATTACATGACAGTTTAACACAAACAGGACTAATCATCTCTGCTTATAATGGACAAGACTAATGCAGCAACTCTCTGCAGGGTCTGACAATCCTGATAGCATGGAAACTACAAAGGGTAAAATAATGATTTTACATCTTTTTTAAAAAGTCAGCCCAGGCCTATTTAAGGGTAAAATTAGTATCATACTGAAAAAATTACCTTACCGTGTCCATTTAATGTGCTTCTGATTGGGTAATCACCTCAACCAAATCTTATTTAATGAGGTAAGTATAGAAAACACTGCTGTGGTCTTCACAATCCTCTTGCAATAGGATAAGTTGGATGACAAAACAAGTGCTAGGAATAGCCCAAAAGTAATTTGAATGAAAAAATAACTTTTAATCATGCCAAAGGAGTTGAAAAGAAAAGTTTTGAGTGAGGAAAAGAAGGGCTCAATTCTGGCTTTACTAGCAGAGGGATACAGTGAGCATCATGTTGCCTCCAGTCTTAAAATTTTGAAGACGGCAGTCTATTACAACAAGGTCAAGCAGCAGAAATTGGGAACAAGAAAGCTACAGAAGGCGGGCGGCAGAGGGTGAAAGCGACTCTCCACTGACCGGGATGACCGCCATCTTATTCGAATGTCACTCAGCATCCGCAGGATGACAGCTGACCTACAAAAGGAATGGCAAATGGCAGCTTGGGTGAAATGCATGGCAAAAACAGTTCATAACAGGTTCCTAGAGGCAAGGCTCAAGTCACGTAAAGCTAGAAAAAAAGCCTTTTATCAATGAGAAGCAAAGGAAAGCCCGGCTGAAGTTTGCCAAAAACCATAAGGATTGGACCATAGAGGATTGGAGTAAGTTAATCTTCTCTGATGAGTCTAATTTTCAGCTTTGCCCAACACCTGGTCATCTAATGGTTAGACAGAGACCTGGAGAGGCGTACAAGCCACAATGTCTTGCAGCCACTGTGAAATTTGATGGAGGATCAGTGATGATCTGCGGATGCTTCAGCCAGGCTGGCATTGGGCAGGTTAATCTTTGCGAAGGACGTATGAATCAAACCACATTCTTAAAATACACTTGCTTCCTTCTGCTCAGGCAATGTTCCCCAACTCTGAGGACTGTTTTTTTTCCAGCAGGACAATGCCCCATGTCACACAGCTAGGTCAATCAATGTGTGGATGAAGGAGCACCACATCAAGACCCTGTCATGACCAGCTCAATCTCCAGACCTGAACCCCATTGAAAACATCTGGAATGGTCACTAATCACAAAACGTCAGTCGAGCACATTCATCCACAGAATTAAATCAGATGATGGTCAGAAAACACAAAATTATGGCCTGATAACCAAAACCTTCTTATCATTCTGTAAATGTCTGTATCAATTGAATCTCCATGAACCGGAGGCGGTAAAAACTCAAAGATCAGCAGACATTAACTCGTACCTTGCCTCCTTATCCTTGCCGAAACCAAGTGAAGCCCAGCAAATACAATTGTCTAAACCATTCGATTTGAACAAGGTGCAGTCCATCTTGTCGAAGAGCCCCAGTGGAAAATCACCTGGTCCAGACAGATTTACAACATTATATTATAAAACTTTCCTGCAGAGCCTTGGCCCACACCTACTTAAAATGTGTAATGCGGTGCTCTGTGGCAGCTCCCTCCCCCCTCAGTCCTTAGATGCACATATCTCTCTTCTGCACAAGGAGGGCAGGGTCCCAACACTTTGTGGAAGCTTTAGGCCCATCTCCTTGCTGAACGTTGACTTAAAAATTTATGCAAGTTTGTTGGCAAGACGTTTACCGGAGGTGGTCCCTCACCTTGTCTCCTTGGAGCAGATAAGTTTTGTACAGGGTAGGGAGGGAAAAGATAATGCCAGTAGGGTACTGCATTTGCTGCAGCACGCTAGAATAAACAATGCCCCTCTGGTCCTAATAGGCACAGACGCTGAGAAGGCGTTCGACAGGGTGGACTGGACATTCCTGCGCCATACACTCGCTGCCTTCAACTCCCCCCCCCCCCCCGGTTCTGATAGAGGCTATTTTCAAGATATACCATCTCCCATCAGCGAGATTGCGCATTAATAATTTGTTATCAGATCCATTTTTGATCCAGAACGGCACAAGGCAATGATGCCCCCTGTCACATCTACTCTTTGTGCTTACCATGGAACCACTCTTGCATAGCATCCAGCTATGTACGGAGATGGAGGGGGTAGAGAAACGGAGGTTTCACCATAAATCTGCAGCATTTGCTGATGATTTGTTGGTTGTTCTTTCTAACCCTGACAGGGGCATTCCTGCTCTTCTGGACATCCTGGAGCACTATGGCTGCCTCTCCAATTACAAAATCAACCCGACCAAATCTGAGGCTCTCAGTGTTAATGTCCCCAAAACCAAAATTGACAGGTCTAAATCCAAATATCCGTTCACTTGGCCCCCGAAATATATCACTTACCTAGGGATAAAAATAGTCCGCACAGCTAGAGGCCTTTTGGATCTGAATGTACTACCCTTGCTATCTAAGGCGGTAGCAGATGTGCAACCATGGAGAGCCCCCTATTTGTCCTGGATGGGGAGGAAAAATCTATTGAAGAGTTTGATACTACCCAAATTTCTTTATATATTCCAAATGCTTCCTTGCTAAAATCCGTTCATTCTTCTTCAACTTCATCTGGGGCAATAGACGGTCACGAATTAGCACATCCACCTTATCCCTGCCGAGGCATAAAGGGGGAATGGGGACCCCAGATGTTTTTAAGTACTATAGAGCCACCATGGTCTCCAGGGTTCTGGACTGGATCAGGGACCCACCTGACAAGTTATGGCTACTGATTGAAAATTCACTGGCCTGGTCCCCTCTGAGATCTATGGCTTTGCTACCAGACCTTGCAGCTAAAGTCCAAACCCCACGAAATGAAATGACAAGAGTGGTCCTCTATATTTTTGGAAAAAGTCTACAATAATGACCCCCCCCCCCACTGTCCCCTATCCTGATGGTACAGGATCTTGTTGGATCCATACCTCCCCCACCTCAGACAAACCCAGACAATAACATAGATTCTCCGGCATTGCACCCTACACCAATAGACAGGTTATTCTCGGACAAAGCCTTCATAACACTTGGCGAAATTAAAACGGAAGGACCTCTAATGAATATCTCGTTTCTGCAGTACAACAGTTTAAAAAGTTATGTCCTCCGATACATACGGACCTCGGTTCTATCCAGGCCCCTCACTTTCTTCGAACAACTATGTGCACACACCCACCCACCCGAATCCTATCAAAACTATATCAACATCTGATTTGCGAAACCGCTCACATTAAGCGAGCATATCTAGGCCTATGGGAAAGGGATTTGAAAATCTTATTCAATGAAGCACAAATTGCCCAGATCTACAAGAGATCCCTTGGCCCCTCACCTTGTGTGAAATTGCAGGAGAACTAGCTTAAGGTGATCTCACGCTGGTACCGCACGCCGCCTCAACTCCATACTTGGAATCCCTCACTGACAGAAACGTGTTGGAGATGCAACATAGACAGGGGCACATACCTACACCTTTGGTGGAACTGCACAATCATCCAAATATTTTGGGAGATGGTGTCGGGGGTGATCTCGGAGGTTCTAGAAAGAGAAGCCGACCTATCGCCGCAGACCACTCTACTGAATCTACAGTTGTGGCCAATGGACGCCATGGCTTCTAGATTGGCCAGCAATATCCTGGCTGCTGCCAAGTCTATGGTCCCATTACATTGGAACACCACTCTTATCTACTCCAGGACCCGACTTTTGCAGGAAATTGACTTGATATGTAGAACGGCTGAATTGGCGGCTCTCTTCTATGGATCTTACCCCCTATTTGAAAAAACATGGGCCCATTGGCTATGGTGCAGATCTAAACCAGCCTTTGCCAGAACACTCACGCTTACCTGATGATACATTTATTCTTAAGATTCCTGATTATGCCATGATTCTACAGTTTTGAACCCAACATTTTTTGGGCTATACCCTAATGACTGCATCCCAATTATAATGGAGCAATGGTTCCCTCGGTCTCCCCCCTTGTCCCCTCTCTTCTAGATCCCCACTTTCTACTCTACTTCTTCTTACTTCTTTTTTGCATTCTATAACATATTATATGCAGTACTTTATCGATCTGGGTCATGAATATGACGACTCCTTCGTTGGATTGAATACACGGATTGGTTCAGCGTGCTAGCTGGCCGCTAGACGCGTTTCGGAAGACACAACTTCCTTAATCATTAGCAATACAAAATACAAAAGTTTATACATTTATAAAAAAGAAACCTCCACCCACAGCTGAACCTAATTAACTATGGTGATAATAAAGAAACTAAAATTTAACTCTTTCACATGTTATGGAGTTGAAATTTGCACAAGAGGGAGTATTGCACTATTTTCTGACACACCAAAATATTACAATACATATATATTTAATAACTTCATGGATCTCCACCTTTAATGTTTTATTTTTATTTCCTTTTCCTTATCCTTATATGATGGAAAACCAATACATTGTAATACAAAGAAAATTTCAGTGCATTCTAATATATTTATGATGATTATCACATATTAATAGATTTCATTATTACACTCCTGTAATTGTTTTATTGTTCAAGCATATTCTAAATTTAATCATCCAGTAACTTTATAGCTAGACTTGTTTCTTATTTTTTATTTTCATATATAAATACATTACTTCCTTACCTCAATTTAATTATATTCTGGGGGGTGGGGGGGAAATGTTTAAAATTTCCAAACTTTTTTTGGGCATTAATTTCACTGATTTATTTTTTAAAGATTCCATGTGCACAGAGATGATGTAGCAGTGCTGAGATTGTTCTCAGTCTGCTCATTCCCTGTGCATATACATCTATATCTATGCACAGGGATGAGCAGAGAGGACATCGCGTTTTGGACTGCGTCGGACGGAAGAGGATTTTTTTAATTAAAGATGGAGTCTCTAATGGCTTTTTTTTTTATTTCTAATAAAAAATTTTCTTTGTGTTGTGTTTTTTTTAAAACAATTTAATAGAAATTCATGGCGGTCATGTCTAATATTGGCGTGACCGCCATAAATTTCGGGCTTAGGGCCAGCTGATAATACAAAGCTGGCCCTAACCTCTATTACCCAGCGTGCCACCGCCACCAGGGCCGCTGGAAGAGCGGGGTTCAGCGCCAGAGGATGGCGCTTCAATGAACGCGCCATCTTCTGGGGCGGCTGCGGGCTGCAATTTGCAGCGGGGGGTGCCCAGAAAGCTTGGGCATCCCTGCGCTGCGGATTCCAGCCCCCAGCTGCTTAGCTGTACCTGGCTAGACATAGAAATTGCGCGGAGCCCCACGCATTTTTTTTACTCCGACTCCGAGACGACTCCGACTCCGACTCGACTCCGAGACGACTCCGACTCCGAGACGACTCCGACTCGACTCCGACTCCGACTCCGAGACGACTCCGACTCCGAGACGACTCCAACTCCGAGACGACTCCGACTCCGAGACGACTCCGACTCCGACTCCGACTCGACTCCGAGACGACTCCGACTCCGAGACGACTCCGACTCCGAGACGACTCCGACTCCGAGACGACTCCGACTCCGACTCCGACTCGACTCCGAGACGACTCCGACTCCGAGACGACTCCGACTCCGAGACAACTCCAACTCCGAGACGACTCCGACTCCGACTCGACTCCGAGACGACTCCGACTCCGAGACGACTCCAACTCCGAGACAACTCCGACTCGACTCCGACTCCGACTCGACTCCGAGACGACTCCGACTCCGAGACGACT
Organism: Allobates femoralis; assembly: GCA_033576535.1. Lineage (NCBI taxonomy): Eukaryota > Metazoa > Chordata > Amphibia > Anura > Aromobatidae > Allobates > Allobates femoralis. The sequence goes on from JARQOC010000005.1 coordinate 287,365,940, forward strand.
CCGACTCCGAGACGACTCCGACTCCGAGGCGACTCCGACTCTGAGGCGACTCCGACTCTGACTCTGAGACTCTGACTCTGAGACTCTGACTCTGAAATTCATTAAACAATAAAAAAAATGCGTGGGGCCCCGCGCAATTTCTATGTCTAGCCAGGTACCGCTAAGCAGCTGGGGGCTGGAATCCACAGCGCAGGGATGCCCAAGCTTTCTGGGCACCCCCCGCTGCAAATTGCAGCCCGCAGCCGCCCCAGAAGATGGCGCGTTCATTGAAGCGCCATCCTCTGGCGCTGAACCCCGCTCTTCCAGCGGCCCTGGTGGCAGTGGCACGCTGGGTAATAAAGGGGTTAATACGAGCTTTGTTATACAAGCTGGTATTAAGCCCGAGATTCTTAATGTCAGGCCACGTTTGACCCAGCCACTAAGAATCTCCAATAAAGGGTTAAAAAAACACAACACAGAGAAAATTTTTTATTTGAAATAAAAAAAAAAGCCATTAGGGACTTCATCTTTAATTAAAAAAATCCTCTTCTGTCCGACGTAGTCCAAAACGCGATGTCCTCTCTGCTACATCCCCTGTGCATAAATATAGATGTCTATGCACAGGGAATGAGCAGACTGAGAACAATCTCAGCACTGCTACATCATGTCTGTGAGCAGGTGGGCTCTAGGACCCTGGAGCTGCACAGAGAACACAGCTGGACTCGGCTCGCAATGTAACAGCAGTTATCTGCGAGTTTCCCTGCTATCACTGGCACAGTAGCCGAGTCTAATGCAAACAATGGCAATCCTAGTTTTGTCAGCGTTTCTGACAAAACTAGGATTGATATTGATTTGCATTGGACTCGTGCGAGTAATCACTGGGAAACTCGCAGAGTACCGAGTCCTGCGAGTCCCTTACTACTCGCCGAGTAACGAGTCCTAGCGAGTAGATTCGCCCATCCCTACTAATATTATCACTGGGGCACAAGAATCTTTATTAGCTAAAGGCTTGAACTTTGTGCCTTCAACAAGGGCTAATTTATTTCAAACTTTAAAGGACTTGAATAAATTTATTCGTCTTCTAACCATCAAGAGACACTTTTTTCAGGACTGTAACATTGATGAGATTTCTGACCCTTGTTGCTCACTAACAGGTGGTAATGATGTTTTTCCTCTAGAATTGGAAATGAGGGATATTATGGGTATAAAGGAAAATAATTTGGAGAGTATGCACACAAATAGAAAATTGCAGAATACCGTATATACTCGTGTATAAGCCGACCCCTGTATAAGCCGACCCCCCTACTTTTGCCCCCAAAACCTGGGAAAACCTATTGACTCGTGTATAAGCCGAGGGTGGACCCCAGCACAGGTATACAGCCCCCAGCAGTGTGGTATACAGGCCTCCCAGTGGTAGTATACAGCAGGCCTCCCCAGTGGTAGTATACAGCAGCCTCCCCAGTGGTATATACAGCATCCCAAAGGTATAACAGCAGCCCAAGGATATACAGCAGACCCCAGAGGTATACAGCAGGCCCCAGAGGCATATACAGCAGGCCCCAGAGGCATATACAGCAGGCCCCAGAGGCATATACAGCAGGCCCCAGAGGCATATACAGCAGGCCCCAGAGACATATACAGCAGGCCCCAGGGTATATACAGCAGGCCCCTCAGAGGTATACAGCAGGCCCCAGGGTATATACAGCTGGCCCCAGGGTATATACAGCTGGCCCCAGGGTATATATAGCAGGCCCCAGAGGTATACAGCAGGCCCCAGAGGTATACAGCCGGCCCCAGGATATATACAGCTGGCCCCAGGGTATATACAGCAGGCCCCAGAGGTATACAGCAGGCCCCAGAGGTATACAGCAGGCCCCAGGGTATATACAGCTGGCCCCAGAGGCATATACAGCTGGCCCCAGAGGCATATACAGCAGGCCCCAGAGGCATATGCAGCAGGCCCCAGAGGCATATGCAGCAGGCCCAGAGGCATATACAGCAGGCCCCAGAGGCATATACAGCAGGCCCCAGGGTATATACAGCAGGCCCCAGGGTATATACAGCAGGCCCCAGAGGTATACAGCTGGCCCCAGGGTATATACAGCTGGCCCCAGGGTATATACAGCTGGCTCCAGGGTATATACAGCTGGCCCAGGGTATATACAGCTGGCCCCAGGGTATATACAGCTGGCCCCAGGGTATATACAGCTGGCCCCAGGGTATATATAGCAGGCCCCAGAGGTATACAGCAGGCCCCAGAGGTATACAGCAGGCCCCAGGGTATATACAGCAGGCCCCAGAGGTATACAGCAGGCCCCAGGGTATATACAGCTGGCCCCAGGGTATATACAACTGGCCCCAGAGGTATACAGCAGGCCCCAAAGGTATACAGCAGGCCCCAAAGGTATACAGCAGCCCCAGAGGTATACAGCAGGCCCCAGTGGCAGTCGCCCCCCCCCATCATGGGAAGAAGTCCCCACACTTTGCAGAGCCCCCCCCCGCTGCTTTATCTTACCATCCAGGGTCTTCTTCACCGCGGGCCCTCGCGTCCATCCTCGCGCGTTGTCTTCCCGGTCTCATGTGACCCGGCGGTCGCAGTGGAATGACGTCATCGCGCCGGGTCACGTGAGACCTGAACACAGCGCGCAGGACCCGCGGCGAAGACCCTGGATGGTAAGATAAAGCAGCGGGGGGGGCTCTGCAAAGTGTGGGGGGCTCTTTGCATGATGGGGGGGCTAGTGCCATTGGGGGGCTGCTGTATACACTGGGGGGCTGCATGCACGGCTCCCCCTGCCGCTGTGATGGGCGGGGGGAGCCGTGCATATGTAATGAGCTCACTCATCAGCCCCCCCCCCGCCTCCTCCAGCCTCCCCAGCACCTGCAAAAAAATCCCATATACCGTATAGACCCGTGTATAAGCCGAGGGGGTGACTTTTCAGTCCAATTTTTGGGCTGAAAAACTCTGCTTATACACGAGTATATACGGTAAATAAAAAAATAACGTCATCATATAAACCTTCAAATCCTCATTTTTACCCAATATCATCTCGCGTTCCTGCCATGGATGCTTTTCAGCATCTTATGGAAAAGGAACTTAAAATGTTACTTTCCTCAGACAATTTCTATGAGGAAAATTTGACAGCTCAGGAAAAGGAAGCATTGAAAGAGATCAAGGACAATGGGAGCATTGTTGTGAGATCCTCGGACAAGGGTGGTTCAGTGGTTATATTCGACTCTGGCTTATATGAAAAAGAAGTTTTACAGATGTTAGAAGATCATGCCACATACAGACCCTTGTCCGAGGATCCCACAAGAATTTTTAAATCAGAACTAAATAAATTGTTGAATGAAGGTATTGCACTTGGTGTGATTGATCAAAAAACGAAGGATTGTCTCTTTGTTGAGAATCCGGTTTGTCCTGTCTTCCATGCCCTCCCCAAGACTCACAAGGGTCTTTTTCCACCTCCATTAAGACCCATTGTGGTGGGCATCGGGTCCCTCCATGAAAATTTATCGGAGTGGATTGATGTCCGTTTACAGGTCTTGGTGGAGGGCATGGTGGGTAGGATAAAAGATACCAAATATCTATTACAAGGCATATCTAAGATACGGTGGGATCGAGAATCCATTTGGATTACTTGTGATGTAGCACAACTGTATTCCTCAATTGTCCATACTAAAGCTCTATGGGTCCTGAACAACATCTTGCACCACACTGAAGTATATAATGATGCAGAAAAAGAATTCCTTATGCTTTGTGTGGACCATCTGTTAAAAAGCAACTTTTTCAAGTTTAATGATAAAGTCTACCTGCAATGTTGTGGTTGCCCTATGGGAGCGAGGTTCTCGCCCTCCCTAGCAAATCTTTATATGATGAGCTGGGAGAGTGAGTTCCTCTATACTCCGAATAACCCATTTCTGAGTAATATAAGGTGGTGCGGGAGATACATAGACGATATGGTCCTGATTTGGACTGTGTCGTCTACTGTGTCTCCCGCACCTACCCCTGAAGATCTGGTGAGGTACTTCAGTGAGAACGATTATAATCTGTCATTTACCTTTGAGGTACAAGGAGATTGCACCCCGTTTTTGGATGTGATACTACAGGGGGTGAGTGAATCAATATCTCACACAATTATCAAACCCACTTTAGTCAGGTAATCAATACACAGGTATGAATTTATAAAACATATACAATCTTTATTTAGGATTATCAATACAACAATTTAAAATCCTTATGAATAATATCAATAACAAGGTGAAAAATAAGACCATATACATATCAAAGAAGAGTCACTGGATATCTATGGATCACCTTTTTAAGCACTATTAATTTTATTTTTATTTATATTGTATGTAATTTTCAGAGACATATGGCTATATTCACTTCCATTGATGTTTTTACCACTATGTCATGTTTACATGTGTGGCAATCTTTTGCACTATTATATGCACTTTATGTATGATGAGTGGTATATTTGATAAATCTTTGGTTATTATATGATCCTTGGGCTAACCTTGTGATAATATTCTGTTCTGATGATATACAGATGCAATTTGTGTAAATTTCTATGAAATTTGTGTTGCTTAGCAACTTGGTAATAAATAAGGTGGCCTTCTCCGTCCTTTCACCCGCCTCCTTGAGCGTCATTGTAGTGTGGAGCTTTCCGGACACGCCCCCTCCCGGTCACATGGCCGCGGTCCGGAGAAGCGTCTTTATGACGCGGCTTCCGAGTTTGCGTTCCACAGACCGGAAGTGGGGCGTGTCACGTGACCGGGAGCGGTCGCGCGGCACTGACGCCGAGAGTGGAGGAGGAGGAAGGGACGCACAGGTATTCTAACTTCACAATTAATTTAGTACACTATATAAACCCCCGAATCTGTCCCTCACATGGCACACTACCCTTTGATAAAGTCCTGTGAGACGAAACGCGTCAGGGTGAGGTGGAGGTCCAGTGTGACCGATAACAACAATCTTGGAGGTATGTGGATATGGTCCTAAAATGATGTTGCTCACATGGTGCCTGTGTGTTTTTTGACCCTGTGATACTCACATTATGTGCATTTTGATCTCACAGTATAGGTTCATAATAGTGAGTACCCTGAGGGGAAAGGTTTGATGAGACCTTGTGGTGATGCATTGGTATTTTACCTAGCACCGCCGCTTGGGAATCTGATTACCCTCACTATTAATGAATATGCAGTGTAACATCCTGGATTTATATTGCGACTGTACGGTTATGTAGAATATAAAATGCAGACTATATAGTGAATCAGGGGGTCTATAAACTCCAGCACCCTGTGCAGTGCCAGGAAAATTCCCTTTGATATACAAGCTATAGGAGGAGAAAATAAAGATATGAGATACTTTCAACTGACATATAGCCCAATCAATTGTATAGGGATATGTATAATCACTCCTTGATGAGCAATAAACTCATCTTAACCTTGCTGAGTATATATATATATAGGAAAAATCCATGGTACTGTATGTAAACCCCAATAGGTTCTGTTTCCATATATATGCCTCTTCTATGGTCACCGGGCCTTCCCTAATTATTTACCACCAGATATGGCACCGACTCTGTTTGTCCATAGATATCCAGTGACTCTTCTTTGATATGTATATGGTCTTATTTTTCACCTTGTTATTGATATTATTCATAAGGATTTTAAATTGTTGTATTGATAATCCTAAATAAAGATTGTATATGTTTTATAAATTCATACCTGTGTCCAACGGACTTATTGATTACTACAGGGGGACAAAGAAACTGGAGAAATCGGCACCAAACTTTTCCGCAAGGAAATTAGTGGAAACACTTTGTTGAGGGCAGACAGTTGTCACCCACAACATGTTACTAAAAATCTTCCTATAGGAGAGTTCATCAGAGCAAGAAGAAATTGCTCTGAGAACAGTGATTATCAAATGGAGACAAAAGTGATCCATCAGAGATTAAAGGATAGAGGTTATACGGAATGGACCATACAACGGGCATCAAACATTGTGGAGTCAAAAGACCACAAATTCCTATTGCAGGATAGGGCAGAAAATCAGCACCAAAAAAACATTGGAAATAAGAATAAAAATAAGAATAAGCTTGAAAATTTACACTCAGAAAATGTGTCTATCTGTAAAACAAACCATAATAGGGACTCTACTACATATCCTCCCACTTTTGTCACTCAATTCAGTAAGGATTTTAACAACATAAAAAAACTGCTAAATCGAAATGTTCCTATTTTATATCAGGATGACATCCTGCGCAAAATACTATCGGATGGCTGGAGAGTAGTAGCAAGTAGAGCGAGGAGTATTGGTAATATGGTATCACCTAGCACCTACATAAATAAGAAACAGGGACAACCCACATGGTTAACATATAAAGGGTCATTTAGGTGCGGAGGAAATAGATGTAACATTTGCCAATACATTAATATCAGCAATATCTTCCGCAACAACAAAACTAATAAAACCTTTCTAGTGGATACATATATCAATTGTAACACCACACATGTGGTTTATTTAGCCACTTGTGGAATCTGCAACTTAAGCTATGTAGGCTGTACCATTAGATTTTTAAAAAAGCGTATATCCGAGCACATCACAGCATCCAATCCAAACTCAAAATCCTTAAAAACTGGAATGTTAGGTCTATCAAGACATTTTTGTGACGTCCATGGTGGGGTCTTAACATCGTTAACCATCATGGGTATAGAACGGGTTCATCGTCCTTATAGGGGTGGAGATTGGGAGCGGGTGCTCCATAATCGGGAACTTTATTGGATCCTCCAGTTGGATGCCCGTGGCCCCAACGGTCTAAATTACAGAAATGATTTATGTTACTTCTATTAGGAAATAAATAAATATTCAATGCGTTGGGACCCCCTTTTCCTCTTTTTCCTCCTTTTCTTTTCTTAATAAAATTTTTTTTTTTTTTTTTTTTGGGTTATAAGATTTCCAGAAGCGGATCATGTAATGGGCATCAAATATGGTAGTGCTAGATCATTCTAAACCTGTATTGTAGGCTAAAGTAGGAAATCAACATATATGTAAAAAACTGTTGACAATAAGGACCGAAATAAGCTTACAAGTTTAGACACAGAAAATGTGCCTGTCTATGAAATAGATCAAAATAGAATTTCTAACACAGATCCTTTTACTTTGACATTTGTTTTAGAAAGGATTGTAATATTAAACCTTTAACAAATAAATCAGTGAAATTAATCCCCCCAAAAAAAGTTTGGAAATTTAAAATATTTTTTTTTTTTTGTTATAAAATTACAAGAAGCGGACTATGTAATGGTCATTAAACATGGCAGAGCTAGACCATTCTATACCTGCATTGTAGGCTAAACTTAGGAAATCAACATATATGTAAAAAACTATTGGCAATAAGGACCTAAATAAGCTTACAAGTTTAGACACAGAAAATGTGCATGTCTATGAAATAGTTCAAAATAGAATTTCTAATACATATCCTTTTACTTTGATATTTGTTTCAGCAAAGATTGCAACATGGAATCTTTAAAAAATAAATCAGTGAAATTAATGCCCAAAAAAAGTTTGGAAATTTTAAACATTTTTTTTTTCCCCCCCAGAATATAATTAAATTGAGGTAAGGAAGTAATGTACCGTATATACTCGTGTATAAGCCAACCCGTGTATAAGCCGACCCCCCTACTTTTGCCCCCAAAAACTGGGAAAACTTATTGACTCGCGTATAAGCCGAGGGTGGACTCCAGCACAGGTATACAACCCCCAGCAGTAAGGTATACAGGCCCCCCCAGTGGTATACAGCAGGCCCCCAGGCATATAAGCAGGCCCCCAGGGGTATAAGCAGGCCCCAGGGGTATCAACAGGCCCCCAGGGGTATACAGCAGGCCCCAGGGGTATCAGCAGGCCCCCAGGGGTATCAGCAGGCCCCCAGGGGTATACAGCAGGCCCCCGGGGGTATACAGCAGGCCCCCGGGGGTATACAGCAGGCCCCCGGGGGTATCAGCAGGCCCCCGGGGGTATCAGCAGGCCCCCAGGCGTATAAGCAGGCCCCAGGGGTATTCAGCAGGCCCCAGGGGTATACAGCAGACCCCCAGGGGTATTCAGCAGGCCCCAGGGGTATCAGCAGGCCCCCGGGGGTATCAGCAGGCCCCCGGGGGTTTATACAGCAGGCCCCCGGGGGTTTATACAGCAGGCCCCCGGGGGTTTATACAGCAGGCCCCCGGGGGTTTATACAGCAGGCCCCCGGGGGTTTATACAGCAGGCCCCCGGGGGTTTATACAGCGCCCCCGGCAGTGGTATACAGCCCCCCGCCTAGTACCGGGCCCCCATGCTGCGGCACAGCATACAGTAGTTCATACATTACCATCTCCTGCAGCGCGCGGCTCCTCCATCTCCCGCCCGGCTTGTTGCTGTAGTGTCATGTGACGCGCCAGTCACATGACACTACAGGAAGATGCCGACTGGGACTGGAGGAGCCGCGCACTGCAGGGAGAGATGGTAATGTATGAACTACTGTATCCGCAGCATGGGGGCCCGGTACTAGGCGGGGGGGGCTGTATACCACTGCCGGGGGCCGCCAGGGGCTGTGTGGGGCAATATGCACTGCATCCCCTTGCCGGGGATGGACAGGGGGATGCGTGCATATTAATGAGCCGGGCCCACGTGACCGCGCGGTGTCACTGTAGCCCCCTCCTGCCTCCTCCTGCCCCCAGTCAGAGCCCCCGTCCCCGTCACACACATGTATATACTCGCGTATAAGCCGAGGGGGGACTTTTCAGCCCAATTTTTGGGCTGAAAAAGTCGGCTTATACACGAGTATATACGGTATTTATATATGAAAATAAAAAATAAGAAACAAGTCTAGCTATAAAGTTACTGGGATGATTAAATTTAGAATATGCTTGAACAATAAAACAATCGCACATTAGGAGTGTAATAATGAAATCTATTAATATGTGATAATCATCATAAATATATTAGAACGCACTGAAATTTTCTTTGTATTACAATGTATTGGTTTTCCATCATATAAGGATAAGGAAAAGGAAATAAAAATAAAACATTAAAGGTGGAGATCCATGAAGTTATTAAATATATATGTATTGTAATATTTTGGTGTGTCAGAAAATAGTGCAATACTCCCTCTTGTGCAAATTTCAACTCCATAACATGTGAAAGAGTTATATTTTAGTTTCTTTATTATCACCATTGTTAATTAGGTTCAGCTGTGGGTGGAGGTTTCTTTTTTATAAATGTATAAACTTTTGTATTTTGTATTGCTAATGATTAAGGAAGTTGTGTCTTCCGAAACGGGTCTAGCGCCCAGCTAGCACGCTGAATGATTTTATAAATTTCACATAACAATAAAGGACAAAATTTTATGAAGACAAGCACCGGTGGTTTCCACTTTACATTGTTTCCTGGCCAGTTGCCAAAGCTGCCACACCAGGTGCAGGAATCCAGGAGGTTATGGGTGGTGGAGCGGCCTTTTCCCTTTCCCTTTCCCAGTGAATGCACGGATTGGTTCTGACCTCGTTCGTTTTACAATGGCTAACCCACTACTACCAGGACTTAAGCCTATTATAGTCATTAACTCAATCCCGTGTAGCCTAAGAGCTGCTGACCCACGCTGCCTGACTCTCAATTGCTATGACTACATGTACTGTATGTTTTTCATATTTTATTATGTGTAATTGTTCATATACGTTTGCATATTTCTCTTTACTCAATAAAAAGAACATTAAAAGAAAGAAAGAAAACATCTGGAATGTAATCAAGAGGAAGATGGATAGTCACAAGCCATCAAACAAAACTGCTTAAATTGTTGTGTTAGCAGTGGCATAAGGTCACCCAAAAGCAGTGTGAAAGACTGGTGGAAAATAAGCCAAGATACATGAAAGCTGTGATTACAAATAATGGTTATTCCACCAAATATTGATTTCTGAACTGTTCCTGAGTTAAAATATTAGTATTGCTGTTTCTAAATTAATATGAACTTGTTTTCTTTGCATTATTTGAGGTCTGTGAATAAAGAGAATGTAACGGAGTGGGTAGCCCTGACTGTATTATTATTGAAATGGACACTGAAGTAGACATTACACAGTCCGATACTGCCCCCTTGTGGACAAGTGCTGAAATTGCTGCAGAAAAAATTACATCAACTGCTGATCCCCTCCCACAACAGCCGTGTGTTCAGGAAGAAAAAGTGAGGGAAAGAAAGAAGGAGACAGAGCTCGACCAGGACAGACCTGCCTGTGGGTGTCTCTCTCGAGAGGGCTTCCTTGCGACACCTTGCTGGAAAGATCACGCCGCGGAAGTTGTGGCGACAACCTCCAGGCTGCAGAACATTGTTACCATGAGCCTAACCTGACTGCAGAGTATCGCACTCCCAGAGCATATTCAGAGACTGTGACGGACACAAGGGAGCCATCTTCGAAAGTTATATTTTTTTTCCCTTTCTTTTTTCCTCGGATTGAGAGACTATAAACCGGCACCTGTGGAGAGGACTGAGGAAACCCCCTTCATCGCTTCCCCTGGAATCGCCATCGTTAGACCCCAGGCCTGCGACGTGGGAGCTACACCTTCTGCTGTTATAGACTGGTAATGTACATTGAGGGAAAGCTAGGGAAAGAGATTGCCAGTATTGTTTTTTTTTTTTGTGTTTTTGCCGTGCATCCGGAACTGAACATCAGGGTATTCAACCTTCCCTATGTGTGCAGCCAAACCGGTTGAATGTGTTATCACTATGTTTAATAGTAAAAAAATGTTTCCTCCCATTAAATCCGAGTATGGGGATTTTGTTGAAGCAGATCATAGACACACACCCGCGGCCTTACTGCCAGTCACTTCATCTGGCGTAGTCGGCAGGATCTGTGATCAACAAAATCCTCTCCCGGTAGTAGCTTATAACCAGACAGCTCCCCCAGCGTCTATTGTCAATCAAGTGAGAAAGTTTAATGGAAGGAATTATCCTGTACCTGAATGGACAGAACAACTCAAGATAGTGGGGGAAATGTATAACGTTGATCCTAAGACCTTAGCAGAAATGGCCATGCTAACATTAGAGGGGGAGGCGTGGACGACAGTCAGGCTGGAGACGGTTAGGTTACATTGGATGACTTGGTGCGGGTGCTGGAGAACACCTATGGGCCGACCACATATGCGGGGACATTGCGCTATATGTTCTTCCGACGTACTCAGCTCGAGTGGGAGGACATTCCTCAATATGCAAACGCCCTCCAAGTACTGCTTGAACAAGCCTGTAGAAAAGAAGAACAGATAGCTAGTACAGACTCCTGTGACCTGGTGATGAGAGATCAATTTGTGACAGGGCTGAGAGACTCGTACCTTAACAGCTCATTGCAAGATCTACTCCGGATAAATCCGGCCCTCACCTTCGCAAAGGTTAAACAGGAAGCGATAGAACGTTCAAGGGGACCTGTCATGGAGACACAGACTTATACCGCAGCTTGCAGGTCCATATCCGGTACCAGATCTCCGAACAGTGACACAGAAGAACTGAAACAGATGGTGACAGAGTTACAGAAATAGGTGCTACAGCTCACATTAGACCGACAGGCGGACAGGCAAGCGAAACAACAACCCAGCCGGCCTATGCGAAGGTGCTGGACATGCGGCGATCCCCACCATAGAGCAAACCGTTGCCCCCAGAACTTTCAAGTTCACCCGCGGTCCGATTTACCAGAACTGGCAAGCCGTGCCCCTCAACAGCGGCCGCCGTTAAACTAGACGCCCCTGCCAAAGCGGCTCACTCGGCAGGGGAGGCCAAGGAGAAGGGTATAGGAAAACAGAGCCAGCAACGGAATAAACTTGCATCAAACTGCCCCACCCTGGAAGTATTGCTGGAAGGGATTGCCGTGCAAGGATTAATGGACACTGGGTCTCAGGTATCCACCATCTCCGAACAGTTTTATGAAGAATATCTGAAGCCGCTGGTTGCTTATGACCCTGATACTGTCATCAAGATCAAAGCAGCCAATAATCTACCCATCCCGGTGACGGGGGTTGCCTGGATAAACACCGAAATCTGTGGGCAGGACCTCGGGAAGAGGGGGATAATCGTGGTCAAGGAAGGCTTTGGATCAGAACCACCCATGATTATTGGGATGAACATCCTGAAAGACCTGGCTCTGGTGCTGTTTACCAAGAGGGGACCCAAGTACTGGCAGGAGGAGACCGCACACAGGGCACCCCGCCGAGCCTTTCAACGAGTGGTCCGGACCTGCAGCCTCCAGCGATTGGCAGGGGAACAACTGCCGCTGGCCACGATCACCGTGCCCCGCCATACTAGGATAACCTTACCGGCTAAGAAGGAGACAATTATCTCGCTAACCCTTAGCACCACAAGACAGCTTGAAGGCGTGGAGGTGCTGATCGAGCCGCGGACCCCGAAGAAAGGGAAGTTGAATCCACTAGTTGCTCGAACGCTAGCTGTTGTGAGAAAGGGAAGGATTCCTGTTAGGCTGGGCAACACGGCTAACGTGAGCGTCGACCTAGAGGCTGGGACACAGCTCGCCTGAGTTTACGCTCTACCCGAAGAGGTGAATCCTATGAGCTCCCTCCAGTTTGCACCGTCTACAGAGGGAGATTGGACAGTGACTGTCTCTGCCATGGCCACTGCCACAGACGACACCAAAGCGGGGCGAGAACTGCGAGAAAAGTGTCAGTTGGACACATCCCAATACTCCAAACAGGAGGTGTCCCAGATAGAGGAACTACTACAAGAACACCAGGCGTCCTTTGCCCGGCATGACACCGACTTTGGATGCACCACCAGTATCAAGCACGAGATCCCCATGGGTGACGCCGCTCCTATCTGCGAGAGGTACCGCCAAATACCTCCCCAACAATACCAAGAAGTGAAAAACCTCCTGAATTCCATGTTACATGCCGGAGTGGTACGAGAAAGCCAGAGCCCCTGGGCTGCACCGGTGGTGATAGTTAAGAAGAAAGACGGGTCCCTGAGGTTCTATGTGGACTACCGCCGCTTGAATGCTTGCACCATCAGGGACTCGTACCCTTTGCCAAGGATCGAAGAATCCCTGACAGCCATGAAGAAAGCTAAGTACTTTTCTTCCTTGGATCTGGCCAGCGGCTATTGGCAGGTACCCATGCACGAGAAGGATAGAGAAAAGACTGCTTTCATACTACCCATGGGCCTGTACGAGTTCGACTGGATGCCCTTTGGCCTGAACAACGCGCCGGGGACTTTCCAGAAGCTGATGGAGCGCTGCTTGGGGGACTTCAATTTCGACTTCACCCTCATCTACCTGGACGACATTGTAGTCTATTCGGCCACATTTGAAGAGCACCTACAGCAGCTGGGCCGTGTGTTCCGTAGGTTGAGAGAACATGGCCTGAAGTTGAAACCCAGCAAGTGCCGTCTTCTGCAGCCAGAGATCGATTACCTGGGTCACCGGATCTCGGCCGAAGGTGTTCAACCGTCTCCAGAGAAAATAGCCACCGTACGGGACTGGCCACAGCCTGCAAATGTCAAGGAGGTCAGGGCTTTCCTTGGACTGGCCGGCTACTACCGCCGATTCGTCAAAAACTTCGCCCGGCTTGCTGCACCACTGCGCGACCTGCTTCGAGGGACCACCAACAGCCCCAGGGGACGACCCATCAGCTGGGGACCCAGCCAGGAAGAGTCCTTCCAAGCCCAAAAGGGAGCTCTGACGTCCCCCCCCCCCATCTTGGCCTATGCGGACTACAATCTTCCCTTTCAATTACATACCGATGCCAGTCTACAGGGTCTAGGGGCAGTACTCTCCCAGGTGCAAGAAGGCAGATGCATCACCAAGAGACGTGATTCTTAAACTACACCATGAAGAATCAAGAGACCTCATCCTCACAGCCGCACACAACAGACTTACTCTGCCAGGACTACCAGACACAGTCGCTCTATTCCCGGACATCTGCCCAGCGACCCTAATGAGAAGGAGAGCAACGAAAGGCACCACAACAGCGCTACTAAAAGCACACATCAAATACAAGTGGTGCTTTCCACACGCCCTGATCTTTCACTACAACAACAAAACCTACTCATCGACAATGGAAGAAGAAGGCCAACAAGCCCTGGAAATGGCAGGTATCCCTCCGAATGACACCAACGCACTACCACAACGACCAAGACCCAATAGGGAGTGGACTGAGGTTCGTCGCGCAAAAAACTCTAACCCCAATCCCCCCAGAAACCATGACCAAAACAATTAAAAATCTTAGAACACGAAATAAAACAACACATCCCCTCCCCTACCCCACAAAAACCCTCCTACAGAGAATGTACTGTCCCTGGAACCAGATGATTCCTGAAAAAGACAACAAATCCCCAACCCATACCCCACACAAAACACCCTACAGAGAACACAACACGTCTACATTAAATGTGCTACCCCAAATTGGGCCAACGCTACTCATGGTCATAACCTCAAGAGATCTGAACACTCGGGTCCCAAAAACCACCGAATATAGCCACTGTTGTACCCGCTGTGTCCACCTGCCCATCCGCAACCCCTACCCCCTCACAACTCCAAGGTTCATAGACTACTCAAAACATACACCGGACATCATACTACTACAGGAAACACACTTTACAGACCGCTCCTTCCCGAAATGTTTCCATAAGTCATACACTAGATCCAACCTAGCATCCCATAATACAAAAACTAGAGGAGTGGCCATCCTATTCCACAACTCCTTCCCATTCGTACAGGAACAAGTGACTGCGGACAAAGAAGGTAGATACCTCATAATACACGGGATAGTCCAATCAAAACGAATCTGAATCATAAATGGCTACAATCCCCCCCGTTGATGCAAATGAAAACGATCCATACCATAACGAAGCAGATAGGGGACACAACCAACGACCTCCTACTTTGGGGAGGAGATTTCAACAAAACCATAGACGCCACATTGGATAGCTCCACCCAAAAACGATCCGATATCACTAACACTGAGAGGAAAACTCTACAAAACCTACTTAAATCACAGCGACTAGTAGACACATGGAGAGAAACCCACACGCATTCGAGGGGCTACACCTACTTCTCCAAGGCCCACCAATCATACTCCAGAATAGACTGGATACTAAAGAACTCCGGCAACCTAACCTCCCTTCTCTACTCTAGACACATCCCGTCCTCCTGGTCAGACCATGACTGCATACTATCAGTATTTAAAACTGATACTGAGACATCATCTCTTTACAGATGGCGACTAAACGAATCCCTACTGACAAACCCCCACACTAGAACGCAGATAGAACATGAACTCAAAACTTACTTCGCCACAAACAAATCGTCAGAAGTCTTAGAAGGCAACATCTGGATAGCCCATAAAAAATACATGACAGGCGTACTTATGCGACTGACCTCCAAAAAAAAGAGAGGCAGACTAGAGACACAGGCGAACCTTGAAGACAAGCTCAGTAAACTGGAATTTGCCAACCAATCCCACCCCTCCAAATATCTCACCAAGAAAATACTCGACACAAAACTACAACTCAACACAATACAGACAACCCACACTGAAAGAGCCATTAGGTGGATACAAGCGACGTTTTATAAATACTCCAATAAGATGGACAGAATGCTCACACGCAAACTCAGAGACAAAGAACGCCTAAACATGATTTTCTCAATTAAAGATGAACAATCACATACCACCCACAAACCAAATAAAATCTATGCTGCATTTCACAAATTCTACCAGAATTTATATAATGACAACCCACACTCCACCAAACCCAAAATTGACTAATTCCTAGCCACTACACCACTACCATCCCTAACCCCGAACTATGCGGCAAAACTACACTCACCAATAACAGAAGAAGAGATACTGACCACCATCAAACAACTAAAAGCAGGTAAAGCACCAGGCCTGGACAGACTGACCACATTATACTACAAAAAATTCCAGGACACACTAACGAACCACATATGCGCATATTGCAACAACTTATTCTCAGGACAACCCATGCCCCAAGAATTTTACACCGCACATATTGCTGTCATCCCAAAACCAAAAAAAGAACCCACTGCTCATCAAGAACTACAGACCCATCTCCCTATTAAATATAGACCTTAAAATCTTCACGGCCATATTAACCAACAGAATAAATACCTGCCTCCCTAACCTTATACATAAAGACCAAGTGGGTTTCATACCTTTGAGACAAGCACCAGACAACATACATAGGAACCTCAATATAATACACAATGCCAACAAATCCAACTCACCCCTAAATCTCCTGGCTCTAGACATAGAAAAAGCCTTTGACTCAGTTGCATGGCCATACCTATTCCATGTTCTGAACAGATTGGGGCTACCTCAACAATTGATAAACGCCCTTAAACTCCTCTACAACAACCCGATCGCATACTTAAAACTCCCATCCACCTCCCCGAAACCAATACTCATCAAAGAGGCACGAGACAGGGATGCCCCTTATCACCGGCCTTATTCGCTATGATCATGGAACCCCTAGCCCAAAAGATACGATCCCATCCAGATATCACAGGACCAAAAGTAGGGAAACACACCTATAAAGTAGTCGCAGACGACCTACTACTGACCCTAACCAACCCCCACATATCGCTTCCTAACTTGATAGCCATCCTCAAACAATTCGAGGAGATTTCAGGACTGAAAGTAAACGTGTATAAATCGGAAATTATGTTTATTAACACCCCAGAGAATGACCGAAACCGAATTCTATCCAACTTTAAATTTACACACAAAGAGCACTACATTCCCTATCTCGGAACCAACCTAACATCACATAAAAACACCCTATACAAATATAAACTACAGCCCCATACTGCAAAAACTAGAAAGAATCTAAATAAATGGTCAACCCCAACGCTCTCCTTTTTAGGGAGAGTTCATGCAATAAAGATGGTCACACTACCCCAATTCCTATATCTCTTCCGTTCACTACCAATACCAAAGTCCATATTCAAAATGATCCACTCCCATATCAACCGATTAATATAGAATCATAAGAGACCATGCATATCCATGCATACTTTACATAAACACAAAGCAAAGGGAGGTGTATAGCTGCCGAACTCCATACACTACTACAGGGCAGCACAAATGGCAACAATACATGCAGATCCACATGGAGATCTCACAACTAGCCCCATACATCTTGAGAGGTCTCCTCTGGGCCACGGGGACTCTACCAAAAAACTTAAACATGTACTCACCATACACCCTCCACACCATACAACTATGGAGATCCACAAGATTCCAATACTCCCTCCAATCCCACCCGTCACCATTATTGGAGCTATTTAACAACCCAATGTTTCAAACCGGTGTCTCCTCCAAAAACCACACATGGTGGGAACAAAACAATGTATGCAGACTACAACATCTCCTTAATCACTCGACACTTACGCCAAAGCATGCACTCATTACAAGATATAAAATCCCACCCACAGAAACCTTCAGACTAGAGCAAATATACCACTTCATACATTCCATAATCAAAACAATAACACACCCAAAAGTGACAGCATTTGAATTCAAATGCATGCATGACCCCCTGGGAAAAGGATCAATATCCCAAATATACACCACGCTTAACCACCAAAGGATAGTCGTAAGCTAAAAGCTATGGAGCAATGGGAACTAGACCTGGGAATCATGCCCACACCAGAAAAATGGTCACAAAAGCATCATGAAAGGAAGCCACCAGGTATCACTAACTGAAACGTCCTTTAAGCTTCTCCACAGGATGCACCATGTTCCCAGCTTCCTACACAACATATACAGTTCCAAGCCTGACAGATGCTTCAAAGGCTGTGACACAGTAGGGGACACACTCCACACATGGTGGACATGCCCCATCGTAAAATCCCTTTGGAAAGTCGTCATAATGTTAATCGACTTCACTCTAGATGACAAACTCACACTCACTCCACCAGCACTACTGTTTGGGGACAAACCACCTAATATGAGTAACAAAGCATATCGGCTGCTCACCTACATAACCATGGCCACCAAAAACCACATAGCCAAACAATGGAACACTGACTTGCTATCACTAGAGCAAGTAAAGCGCCGTATCTACTCCATAATGCTCTTCGAGAAAATAGAGGCAACCAGAAATGACACCATGGACCTCTTCAGGGCTATATGGGAATCCTGGATAACCAAAAACGAAGACCACGGCCTTCACAGAGTAATGTCACTATCAACGTAAAACACACAATAACACTAAGCTCTATAAAGAAAGTGAAGCACCTTGATGACCAGATCAATCAACAACCTATAGATACCCACATGCCATCCCATAGAATTACCCCCCCGCCAAAAAAAAAGCTAACCCCTGTTGAACTGCTACGAACATGCTGCTTCCCCGCTTCTCAAGATACGCTCTTCTCTTTTTTTGTATTACTCTCTCTTCTCTTAGCATTAACACCAAATTATAAAGTATATAGCAACGCCTTGCTATATGAACCTGAACCCCCCCTTGCGAGGGGGACGCTTCATTTGTTTGATTTGTCTTATTTGATTTATTTCCTATTTTTTTCTCACATTGCATTGATTAACAATTGTTTGTACGCATCTACTTTTCTTCTGTCACAATAAAATTTTGTTGAAACTAAAGTGCTCACTATGCATCTAGATAAGTTAATTGGGGGGTGTGAACAAAGGATCCTGACCTGCCATGTGAGCTGTCAGTCTATTAGCAGACAAAGCAGTCTCTGCTCTGTCTGCGCATGCGGCCAGCAGACAGCATTGGCCGCATTAGGGGGCTGAGGGAGGCAGGGGGCTGAGGTATGGAGAGCGCGGGATTATTGGGGAGTGACGGGGGGGATAACAGGGGGCAGGGCAGTGCATTAGGTCCCTCTCTGATGTGACCTATGTGACATGTAACATCGGAGAGGAATCCGCAGGAGGAGGCTGCCGGCGGCAGCTTCCTGTTCTCTGCGGCTACATTTTAGGAGGAGGGGAGTGCAGGCTCTGTGCCGGTACCAGGGGCTGTTTACCAGTACCGGGAGACAGGACAGTCATTTCTCTGTCATGCCACAGGTGTGATCCTGTGGCATGACAGAAAAATCATTGTTTTTACCGTCGATTCAATGTATATTTATGTGATCATGGTTATACACCGGTAAACGGTGTATAACCGTGATCACATGGCTGGTATCGGTAAAAACCGGCCCTATTTATAATCTGCAGGGTCTCAGCTACCCCCAGTAGATGTTCGGGCACTGGGGGGCGCTACAGGGCCTTTTCTGTTCTGACATATTTTTATGTCAGAACAGAATAAGGACCCTGTAATGCCACCGTTTTTTTTTACAGTGGGCCGTCACTAAGAGGTTAACAACTTGTAGAAAAGACAAAAAATGGACATCTCAGACAACAAAGCATATATTATGGAGTCGTGTGTAAACATTTTTTATACCCACCACCCCATTATATATGCTTTGTTGTCTGAGATGTCCATTTTTTGTCTTTTCTATAAGTTTTTAAAAAGGATTTGCTAATAATGTAAAGATTGTTGAATTTTATTCAATTACCCGGTGTGTCGAGCTGGATCCATCTTCACTTCATTATTTGAGTTCTACACTGTTTCTTTTTTATCATTTTCACGATTTCTCATCTGCTGCAAATAAATACAAAATTTTTAGCTTTGAATTTCAAAGACATGTTGTTAGTAGTTTATAGAATAAAAGAACAATGTAGAATTTACTCAAAAATATACCTATACCTATAGACAACCCTTGCTCACCGCCCACACCAAAGAACTTTGATGGACGCCTAGGGTGGCTGAATGGAGATGGAAGAAATCCCGCTCCTCAGTGCACTTCGTCTTGTTCAAACAGTCCCTCATCGACTTCAAGACTGCACTGACTGCCGCAAAACAAGCTATCTTCTCCTCTCTCATATCCACCCTCTCCCACAATCCCAAGCAACTTTTCATAACCTTTAACACTCTACTCCGCCCCTCCGCACCCTCTCCCTCTCCTCTCTGCCGACGACATAGCCACCTTCTTCAAACAGAAGGTCAACAAAATCAGAGACAGCTTTGACTTCCACTCCCCCAGCCCTCTCCCTCTGTCGCCCAACCCCCCTCGACCAAAAGTAGCTTCTCCTCCCTGACAGAAGAATGCCTCTCCTCCCTTCTAGCATGATCCCACCTCACCACATGTGCCCTCGACCCCCTCCCCTCCCACCTCATCCCTGCCCTAACCATTATCTTCAACATATCACTTACTACCGGTGTCTTCCCCTCATCCTTCAAACACGCCCTAATCACACCCATCCTTAAAAAACCCAGCCTCGACCCCACAACAGTCTCCAACTATCACCACATATCTCTCCTCCCGTTCGCCTCAAAACTGCTTGAACAACATGTCTACTCCGAGCTGTCCTCCTATCTCTCCTCCTGCTCTCTCTTTGACCACCTGCAATCCGGTTTCCGACCCCATCATTCCACCGAAACAGCCCTAACCAAAGTCACCAATGACCTACTGACCGCCAAGAGCAAGTGACACTACTCCATCCTCCTCCTCCTTGACCTCTCTGCCACCTTTGACACAGTTGACCACTTACTCCTACTAATCCTACTACTCCAAATCCTAAAATATCTTGGCATCACTGACTTAGCCCTCTCCTGGATCTCCTCTTACCTAACAGACCGGACCTTCATCGTCACCCACTCCCACACCTCCTCCTCGTCCTACCCCCTATCTGTTGGTGTTCCCAAAGGCTCAGTCCTGGGACCATTACTATTCTCCATCTACACTCTCGGCCTAGGCCAACTAATTAAATCCCACAGCCTTCAATACCACTTATACGCCGACGACACCCAGCTCTACCTCTCCGGCCCCGACATCACCTCCCTACTATCCAACATTCCTCATTGCCTGTCCGCCATCTCATCCTTCTTCTCCGCTTGCTTCCTCAAACGCAACATGGACAAAACCGAGTTCATCGTCTTCCCCCCGCTTGCTCTTCCCCCTTACCCGACCTATCCATCACTGTCAACGACTGCACACTCTCACCCGTCCCCCACGCCAAATGCCTCGGGGTAATCCTCGACTCTTCCCTCTCCTTCAAGTCCCCACATTCAAACCCTCACCAAAGGCTGCCATCTCCAACTTAAAAATATTACCCGAATCCGCTCCTTCCTAGACACTGCCAAAACACTTATCCACGCCCTCATCATTTCCCGCCTCGACTACTGCAACCTCCTGCTCAGCGGCCTTCCCGCTACCTCCCTTGCACCCCTCCGAACCATCCTCAACTACACTGCCAGACTCATCCACCAGTCGCCCCACCACTTCCCTATCTCCCCCCTCTACCAGGCCTTTCACTGGTTCCCCACCCACCAAAGATCTCAGTTCAAAACCATAACTCTGACATACAAAGCCATCCACAAACTATCCCCTCCATACATCTCCTACATGGTCTCCCGATACCACCCCTCATGCAATCTGCGCTCCTCTCAAGAGCTCCTCCTTCACTCTCCCCGCCTCTCCACCTCCCACAAGCGCATACAAGACTTCTCTCGTGTATCCGCCATACTCTGGAACGCTCTACCACACCACATCAGACTCTCCCCCTCCCTGGGAACCTTCAAGAAAAACCTGAAGACCCACCTCTTCCTCCAGGCCTTCAGCCCACACTGAGACACATCCCGCTGCACCACCTCACCCCCACCCACCCCGCCTACTGTCTGTCTCCCACCCCCTATAGACTGTGATCCTTCATGGACAGGATCCTTGCCCTATTGTGCCTGTTTGATTTAACTGTCATCACTTTTATGTTATGTTCTCGTCCTTGTTCTACCCCCACACATGTAAAGCGCCATGGAATTAATGGCGCTATATAAATCTATAATAATAATAATAATAATAATAATACTATAAAGAGAAAAATCAAAGGAACTGAACATTTTGCAGTGGTTTCTTAATTTTTGCCAGAGCTTTATATACATATACTAGATGGTGGCCCGATTCTAAAGCATCGGGTATTCTAGAATATGTGGGTCTGTGGCGGTGCAGCAGTGCAGGTGTACGGCAGTGCAGGTGTATGGCGGTGCGGTTGTGCGAGTGTGCAGCGGTGGCCCCCTCAGTTCTCACCCGCTCCAGGCTTCTGTCCAGCCGCCTCTCACCTTAGCATGTCTTCTTCTTCTTCCTCCAGCATAGACGTCAACAATTTCAAGGCCTCCGGGGGCGGAGTTAACAGGGGCCGTCATAGTAGGCGTGTCTAAGCGCATAGCCCTGATGTGGTCGGCGTGCCCTTGTTCACATTCATTACGACGCCCCCTTTGGTAGCTCCACCCCCACCCCCCGCAGCCTTTGAATTTCTGGAGTCTATGACACAAAAAGAAGAAGAATGGCGGGGTGAGCGGCGGGCAGGAGACCGAGCGGAGGGGGGCCAGGAGACCAGGCGGACTGTGCCTGTTACACTGTAACGGAAATCCCGCGTCGCTGATTGGTCACGCCCAGCCAGCCGCGAAAGGAATTGCATTTCCCTTGATTTACATTGGAATCGTTACTGGGCGAGCAATCGCTAGGAAACTCGCAGAATAACGAGTTGAGCGAGTACCCTACTATTTGCCGAGTAACGAGTAGTAACGAGTAGACTCGCTCATCCCTACCAATCATTTCATGTGTGGTTGTGGAGCCTACTGGGACAGGGTACTCGGTACCGGACCGGGGTACTGCTGGGGGATGTCACGGCGGTCCTGGTCCGGACCGTGTCCCGGGTTCACACAAGTAAATGGGGGGTATTTACAGGGGATAAGGTTTGTCGTGACACCACCCACGGGTTGTGGTCAGGGTCACCACCGCTGCTGCAGAACCTCCGGGGATGATGTTTTAGCAGCTTGGATGGAATGGCTTTCCGCAGGTAGGGCCTGTTTCCCCGGGGCAGTGATAGTTAAAGTCAGTGATGGTTGTTATAGCTGTTGCAGGAAAGTAGGAGTAGTAGTAGAGATTATGAGAGTGGAGGCAATGGCAGTTTATGAGGGAGAGTGGGGCTTTAGCAAAAGGATCACACACACTCATGTTTGTTGTCGTTTTCCAAGTCTTTACTTTGCAGATGGTATAACAAATTATTGTCCACGGAGTCTGTACCGGGGCCGGGTTGCTCCCACCCTGAACGGGTCCTTGGCTTCCTACTTCTGCGCTTTGTGTGTGGCCCTGCTGCCTCTTTTAGCTGAACTGCTGGCCCTGTCTCCCCTCACGGGTACCAATCTGCTAGGCAACTTGAGTCCTCTGTGTCACTGACCCCTCCGTGTTGCTTTGCTATGGCACAGTGAAGATGGTGGACCTTCACTATCCCGATATTCACTGTCCTGTCTATCTCAGGCACAGCCTCGGATCCGGTATCCGTCCTAATGGCCTCTCCGGGGTTAAGTTTAGGGTAACTGCATGTCCCGGGTGTGTTCCTCTGTTCCTCCTGACTCCTTTCCTCAGACCTCTCAAGACCTCCACTCCCACTTGACTCTCCTCCAACTCCAGACTCAACTAAACTGAAACTGAACTAACTGTCACTCCTGCTCTGAGGTAAACAACATTAGCTCCTCCCACTCTTGCAGGTGCTACCAAAGCTCCTCCCACTTTCTAGTGTAGTGTTGTGTGGGGAGTATACCTGTGTTGCTGTTTCTGTGGCACATTAACCCTTGGGGTGCCACAGTTAAAGACAGTACTCCAGGACTGTGGAACAACAATGAAACAAACAATTAATACAATGAATATTTACAGAGACTTAAAAGTAAAAAGTACAAAAATCACTAAAGTTCAAAAAGAGTCCAAAAATTCAAAATAAGCAGTCTTTCCGGGGGTTTAGTCTATTGCCTCCGGGCTGATGAATATATACAAGAATGTTTATGCCATAACCAGTCCGTGGTAGTATGGTCCATAAAAATAAAATAAAAGGAAAAAGTTCGAAAAATATGCAAAACGTTCATACAGGATAGTCTCTGTAGGTAATGGGCTTTTTAACATTGCATTAACTATGTACATTTGTCCATGGGCGTATCTGCTTAGGAGGCCTGGATTCTCTACACCACCCCCAGGCACTTTCTTTCCCTAACTTAATGTACATGGGGGTTAATCCAGTTCCTCCACCCTTTTGGACACTATCTACCGGGTTTAATTTATATTTACACAAACATATTTACATTTTACAGTTAATTTGACCTTTTAATCCCTGTACCTAGCTGGTAACTGACCTCTGGTACTACGCTCTCATCTGCGTAAAACGGGTATACTACTTGCATGTAGCCTATTGGTGCTGGTGGGCATGTACCTACTTGTAGTGTTTGGTACTATAGAAGATGAAGATCTGACTGTAGGACTGGCAAGCTCACTGGGACCAGGAATTGATTCTTCCTCTACAGGTTCTACTTACAGTTCTTCAGGTCTTGGGACTTTTTCGGGTAATACGGGTTCTGATGTTGGTTCCACCATTGGAGGGAAAGCAATCATTGGGACTACAACTCCGTAGTAATTTGACCATGTTTTGGGGAAATCTCCTAGCACCGTATGAAATACTTCATCTTCCTTCACTTTGACAGGTTGGACCTGTATGGGTACTATTACTTCTGGTGTTTTCAGGGTTTCAGGATACGGTTTGAGATGGTCTCTGGACACAACTACTGAAGTTCTTCCTTCATCTTTGCTTATTAGACACATTTTAGCATTGTCTAAATTGGATGGTAAGACTGTGTATGGGATGGTTTCCCACTGATTATCCAATTTGTTAGTACGTCTCTTTCTTTTGAGAACTTGCTCACCGGGTTGTAATGGAGTTGCTTGAGCATGTTGGTTAAAGATTCTTTCTTGTCTTGCTCTAGCTTGCTTAAGATTTTTCTCTACGCACTCTTGTACTAGGCGATACTGTTGCTGACGTAGGGTATCCCAATTGGATTCTTCAACTTCTGCGTCTGGTTTCAGAATTCCCATAAGTCAATTGGTTGCTTACCGGGTCTTGCATGCATAAGATAAGCTGGGGTGCAATTTGCAGAACTCACTGGAACATGGTTGTATAAGTCTACCAAATCAGGTAATTTATCTGGCCATTGATTTCTCTCAGATTCTGGTAACGTTTTCAACATGTCAATTACAATATGGTTCATCTTCTCACATAAGCCATTTGTTTGGGGATGGTATGCTGTCGTGTGGATCTTCTTACAGCCATACATATTGCAGAATTCTTGGAAAATCTTTGATTCAAAGGCTGGACCTTGATCTGCAAGGACTTGTTCCAGGTAACCATGCGGTCTACAGAAATGGGTCTGAAATGCTCTTGCTGCCGTCTTCGCTGTCAGGTCCTTGACGGGTACCACCACTAAGAAGTGTGAGTAATGGTCCACGATGGTTAAGGCATAGACATAGCCTGACCGACTTGGTGACAACTTGACGTGGTCTATTGCAACTAACTCTAGCGGTTGCTTGGTTAATATGCACTGGAGTGGGGCTCTCTGCTGATCTCTTCTTCTGAGGTTGCATGGGCCACATTTTCTACACCAATCTTCAATTGATTTTCTCATGCCAACCCAATAGAATCTCTCTCTTAGGAGCACTTCCAACTTCTTCCATCCGAAATGACCTGCACCGTCGTGGTAGGCTTCTAAGACCATTTTGACGTCTCGCTTGGGTTCGATTATCTGCCAGACCAATTCATGTGTTTTGTGATTGGTATGCCTTCTGCAGAGCTTCCCTTGATACAGGAACAACTTACCTCTCTCTTTCCAAAGTTGTTGGGTCTCTGCCGGGGCGTTCTGGTTTGGGTACACACCTTGTTGTGTAAGCAGTTCTTTCACTAGCTTCACAGCCGGGTCACTATCTTGGGTGTCAGCCCATCCATGGTGTGCTAACGGGTTAATACTTGCCTGTTGTTCTCTTTGGTAGATGCCGGGTTGATACTTGTCTACCTTTGAACGATGAAAGGCCGGTAGTTCAATTTCTTCCAACCCTACCGGTTCCTCTTCCACGTCTTTCAGGTGTGGCATCCGGGATAAGGCATCAGCGTTCCCAGTCTTGCGGCCTGCCCTATATTTGATAACAAAATTGTAGTTAGATAGCCGAGCTATCCATCGCTGCTCCAATGCACCTAACTTTGCTGAGTCCAGGTGAGTCAACGGGTTGTTATCCGTGTAGATGGTGAATTCTGCAGCTGCCAAGTAATGCTTGAAACGTTCAGTTACAGCCCAAACTACTGCCAGTAGTTCTAACTTGAAGGAGCTGTAGTTCTCGGGATTTCTTTCTGTAGGCCGGAGCTTCCTACTTGCAAAGGCAATAACTGTCTCTTTGCCTCCTTGCTTCTGTGACAATACTGCTCCGAGTCCAACGTTCCGGCATCCGTGTATATTATGAATGGTTGATGGTAATCAGGGTATGCCAGAATCTCTTCTCCCGTCAATGCACACTTCAGCTTGTTGAAGGAGTCTTCCTTCTCTTCACTCCACTGGAAAGGAGGATTACGGGTTGAAGACTTTCTTGATTGTCCTACCAGGATGTCTTGTAGAGGAGCTGCTAACTTCGTGAATCCATTGATAAATCTTCTATAATAGCCTACCAGGTCCAGGAATTGCCTCACTTCTTTCACGTTAGTAGGTCTTGGCCAATCCCTTATCACTGTGACTTTATCAGGATCCGGTGCTACTCCCTCTGAACTCACGACATGTCCCAGGTACTGCACCTTTGGTATGAGAAGGTGGCATTTGGATGGCTTGATTTTCATGCCATATTTGGACAAAGCTTCAAACACCTCTGCTAGGTCTTGTAGATGTTGCTCATACGTCTTGGAGTAGACTATGACGTCATCTAGGTACAGGAGGACAGTTTCAAAGTTCTTGTGTCCTAGGCAGCTCTCCATTAGGCGTTGAAAGGTCCCGGGTGCTTTGCAGAGTCCAAACGGCATATGATTGAACTCACAGAGGCCCATCGGCGTAGTAAACACTGTCTTCTACTTGTCGGCCTCAGCCACAGTAACCTGCCAGTACCCACTAGTCAGATCAAGGGTAGAAAAGTAGTTAGCAGATTTTAATGCAGCTAATGAATCCTCAATTCTAGGTAATGGGTATGCGTCCTTATGTGTGATGCGGTTAATCTGCCGGTAATCTACGAACATTCTCATGGTTCATTCTTCTTTTTAACTAACACTAGAGGTGCTGCCCAGGGGCTACAACTGTCTCTTATTCCCCCTGCAGATTTCATTTCTCTGAGCATGTCTTTGGTGGTTTGATAGTGAGCGGGTGGTAATGGTCTATACCTCTCTTTTATAGGCTGATGGTTACCTGTGGGTATAGTGTGCTCTACCCCTTTGATTTGCCCAAAGTCTGACGGGTGTTTGCTGAATCTCTGCTCATATTCTTTCACTACCCGGTTTACTCCATGCTTTTGATAGGAAGGTGTAGAACTGGTACCTACATGTAGCTTTTGGAACCAATCCTCCAGCTTTTCCCTTGAGCCAATGTCATCCGCCTGACTTGACGGGTCCAAGGGCTCGACGGCTGTAATGTTGTTATTATCAACCGTGTACAACTTAGCCATGGTAGCATACTTTGGTAATGTGATCTCATCCTCTCCACAATTTAGTAGGCGTAATGGCACTCTTCCTCGGTGTACCTCAACCACTCCTCTAGCTGTAAGTATAGTAAGTCTACTGTCTGAGTACACGGGTTCTACCAGGGCTTGGTAGTCTTGCCCTTTGATGCCTATTGCGGCTCTACACCAGACCAACATTTCAGTTTTGGGAGGTATTACAATGGGTATTGGATCACTTACTCCTACACTGCTGATTTCACCTCCAGATATTTCTACCTGTTGCTTTAACATCAGAGCTTTTATTTCTTTGCGCAAAAGCCTCTGCTGTCCGGTTCCGGCAGTCTCGGCAATCTGCTGCAAAACAGTAATTACCTCGGAAAAACATTTTTCAATCACATTCATTCCTAGTAACATTACTGGCTCTCGGTCTCGCCGGTCAACATCTATAATTATAATACCCTGGTTCTGCAATTCTACCTTTCCAATCTGAATGGTCATTTCTCTGAACCCAACCTGTGGTATTAATTGTCCATTACTAGCCCATACGTTCATTTTAAAGTCTGATGGACCACTATCAATGTCTGAATCAGCCCAGTACCTTTTGTAAAGAACATGTGGAATCTATGTTATCTGGGACCCTGTATCCAACAAGGCATTAAAGGGAATGCCATTCAACACGATAGGGATCACCGGCTGTCCTCCCACGAATTTGTCAAACCAGGCTGAAGGACCTTTAGAGTTCATACCTGAGGAACGGCCCGCCTGCCCAGGGAATCTCTGTTTAAAGCACACTCTCGGGCAAAGTGACCTGGCTTAGACAACGGCGGCAAATGGGCTGTCCATCCGGCTGATAGCGATCGCTGGGTCGTCCTCTTGCTGCTGGGTATCTTCTGGGCCTCATCCACGGGACATCCTCTCTGCTGGTCGCCAACTTGATCTTGGGTGCAGGCTTTGACTCTCACAGCTCCTTGATGACCTTGGCCATTGAGATGACGGTGTCTGTCAGGGCATCTAGCTTTTGGTTGAGGGCCTCATTAGAGATAGGCTCTCTGTGTTCAGCAGCAGTCGTTGACATGGCAGATGTCGCTGATGCTATCGGTTGCAGAGGTGCTGCTGCAGAGCCCTGCATAGATTGCAGATTCCAGGGCTCCTCTACCAGCTGCAGACGAATAGCTCTGTCTATTAACTCAGCAAATGTCATTTTAGGATTCTGGATGAGCATCATACTCAACTGTCCTCTGTGGGACGGGGACAAGAGACCCTCTATGAACTGGTCAATTAACATTTTGTCAGCTCCCAGGGCTAAGGCAGGTTCTGCTAGCTTAAGTTCTTTGAGTGCTTCTTGCAGATTTACAGCAAAGTCTCTGGCACTCTCTTCAGGCTTTTGTTTACATGCAAAGAACCTCATTTTAGCCCGGGAATCAGCAGTAGATTCAAATGCTGCTTTTAATCCAGCTATAAGATGCTCTACAGTGTCCTTATCTGTGTCCAGCCAGGATGCGACCTCCCGCTGTGCATTGCCTGTTAATTGTCCAATAATCATCCCTACACGTTGGGCTTCAGTGAGGGGGTACATCACATAGTATGCTTTTATCTTGCTGATAAAGTCATTAAGAGTGCTAGGCTCACCGGAGTATTGAGGCAGCCACATTGCCCTTGGAGTATACGGCATCAGGAGCAGCATAATAGGCGCTGCTCCTTGCGCCGCAGCACCGCTGGGTGCTGCTCCTTGATCCAGCGCTGGATTCTCACCGGCTGCTCCGCCGCTGCTTGGCGCCGCTGGCTGTGACATCCTGTGCCCTCTTAGTTAAGGTCCACCCTCCTGTCTTCCGCTTCCGTCCGGATGTCTCACAAAGGTTCCGCTGCACACCAGGGATTCTCTTCCCTTCCGGATGACGTCAGAGCGGCGAGTGGTTTTTCTTCCCGTGCGTTGCGCGCTCTGTAATGGCGGAATTTGAAATTTACAGTCTCTGTAGCGCAGTTAAAATTCAGCTTGCCGCGCGCCCAGCAATGGCGGCTGATTCAAAACGGTCACTAATCACGGCACACAATGCCCGGTACCGGGCACGGTAGATCCTGTTCGTGACGCCTGGTTGTGGAGCCCACTGGGACAGGGTACTCGGTGCCGGACCGGGGTACTGCTGGGGGATGTCACGGCGGTCCTAGTCCGGACCGTGTCCCGGGTTCACACAAGTAAATGAGGGGTATTTACAGGGGATAAGGTTTGTCATGACACCACCCACTGGCTGTGGTCATGGTGACCACCGCTGCTGCAGAACCTCCGGGGATGATGTTTTAGCAGTTTGGATGGAATGGCTCTCCGCAGGTAGGGCCTGTTTCCCCGGGGCAGTGATAGTTAAAGTCAGTGATGGTTGTTATAGCTGTTGCAGGAAAGTAGGAGTAGTAGTAGAGATGATGAGAGTGGAGGCAATGGCAGTTTATGAGGGAGAGTGGGGCTTTAGCACAAGGATCACACACACTCACGTTTATTGTCGTTTTCCAAGTCTTTACTTTGCAGATGGTATAACAAAGTATTGTCCACGGAGTCTGTACCGGTGCCGGGTTGCTCCCCCTGCCCGGGTCCTTGGCTTCCTACTTCTGCGCTTTGTGTGTGGCCCTGCTGCCGCTTTTAGCTTAACTGCTGGCCCTGTCTCCCCTCACGGGTACCAATCTGCTAGGCAACTTGAGTCCTCTGTGTCACTGACCCTTCCGTGTTGCTTTGCTATGGCACAGTGAAGATGGTGGACCTTCACTATCCCGGTATTCACTGTCCTGTCTGTCTCAGGCACAGCCTCGGATTCGGTATCCGTCCTAAGCGCCTCTCCGGGGTTAAGTTTAGGGTAACTCCTTGTCCCGGGTATGTTCCTCTATTCCTCTGACTCCATTCCTCAGACCTCTCAGGACCTCCACTCCCACTTGACTCTCCTCCAACTCCAGACTCAACTAAACTGAAACTGAACTAACTGTCACTCCTGCTCTGAGGTAAACATCATTAGCTCCTCCCACTCTTGCAGGTGCTACCAAAGCTCCTCCCACTTTCTAGTGTAGTGTTGTGTGGGGAGTAAACCTGTGTTGCTGTTTCTGTGGCACATTAACCCTTGGGATGCCACAAGCGCACCCTCACCGGACAAATTTCTGGGTGGGTAGAGGGTGTTCTCAAACCCTGGTAAATGAGACACCTAGCTACTATGGGCAGTGAGGCCCAACGCGCTGCCTTAGCAGCCAGAATAATCGGGACTGGCGAAGATCCCAGCCCTTGTTGTTGACCCTCTTGTAGATAGTTTTTTGTTTGGCTTGCTATTCTGTTTGATGAACATTTGGGATCATGCTTGCTTGATCTGGACTAGAGTGTACATAGCACACCCCGGTGTGCGCCCTGTTGGTTTGTAGACTGTTTCTACTGCGTGCTTTTAAAGTGTTTTTAAACCACACGTTCTTTGGCGTGTACGTTACTGCACCTGCGACCACGAACTAAAAGCCACTCAGTGAGCCGAAAAATAGTGGTCCTACATCCTGTCGCTCACCCAGGGCTGCCGTTAGGGGTTTGTTGGTGGTGGGTCCCCCTGAAGACAAGGACTCGCACAAACTCTTACAATCACAAACTACCTGGTGAGGGATGCTCGCCGGGCCAATGTGTGTGACTTGAACATTTGCTTTTGTTTGCCTTTCATTTGTTTGGGTGTGTTTGTGGGTGACTGGATGTACCGCTCCCGGTTGCTGCAAACTTATAATGGTGACCGGGCTGCAGGGGCACCACACTAGGCACAAGAGTATGTTGTGAAGAAATGCTAAAAGCTAAATTTTTTTGTTTCTCTGCTTTATTTAGCCTTGTATAAAAGTAATTAGGCAGGAGAAACTGTTTCTGAACCTTTTTGGCTAGTTAAATGTGAGTTAGGTTAGGTTTGGTAGTTGTTCTTGTGTATTTGTAACAGTGGTGTAATCCTGCGACAAAGCTATTCCCACAAACCATATGGGAGTCAGAAATGCATGCAGGCATATTTTCCAGGCTCTTTCCATTCTGTTTCATCACTTTCCCATTCATTTCAGCCTTTTCCTCAGGCCCCCATACTTGAACCCGTGCCTGCACAGTGGAAGATACACAGTGCCTGAAGTCTCAAGAGACTGGTGATCCGCTCCACTGTGCAGGCACGAGTATAAGTCTGTCAATCAATGGCCATACACAGGAGGGTTGGGAATTTCAAAACAGCGGGGCGCCTATGCCAGGCAGGGGGCGGCAAGGACCATATAGAGAGATCCCTTCCGGACCTTTTCAGCACTAATTACCGTACAGCGTGGGACAGAATAAAAGTGCATATCTCAGGTATGCAGGGGGATGTCTGGGCACATAGAGGGGTTACAGAAACCCCTTTTACAGCATGTTACAGGTGGTGTTTAGAAAGCTTAAAGGGGGTGACAGGTTCCCTTTAATGATTTTCAGAGATTAATAAAAATGTATTACTATGTGTTCTAGTGTACTTACAGTCATAAGAATAGTAAATAATTATTCCTGCCACAAAATATATGAAATTACATATTAAATTACAGTAAGGAGCTGTTCGAGGTACTGTACGCAAATTGCGTACAGTACCAGCCGCTGTCCTT
Source organism: Allobates femoralis (assembly GCA_033576535.1). Taxonomy (NCBI): domain Eukaryota; kingdom Metazoa; phylum Chordata; class Amphibia; order Anura; family Aromobatidae; genus Allobates; species Allobates femoralis. The sequence continues at coordinate 287,398,067 of JARQOC010000005.1, forward strand.
AGTGCTGAAGTCTTAAGATCAGCTCACCGGGCAGCGTAAACTCTGGTGCGCTGGCCAGGGAGCTGATCTTAAGACTTCAGCACTAAGGACAGCAGTTGGTACTGTACACAATTTGCGTACAGTACCTCAGACAGCTCCTTACTGTAATTTAATATGTAATTTCATATATTTTGTGGCAGGAATCCTGACTGCAGGACTCTGCCCAGCATGTAAGGTACGCAATTCAGCTGACACAGCGCTGACAGCTAAATGATTAATGTGTCGGCATCCCGGCAATTACATTTTCAAGGCAGCTTCGATGCATTAACCCTTCAGCTGTCACCGCTGCTTTCACAGCGCTGACAGCTGATTGGTTACTGTGCTGCCAACCCGGCAAATTCAAACAATGCTGCTGTCAAGTGTTTGAAAAAGCCGGTAAATGCTGTCCACGGTCCTGAAGTTTGCTTCAGGACTGCGGACAGCACCACATTGACACGCACCACACACGCACTCACGCAGAACACTCACATGCATACAGCCATGCACCCACAAGCATCACACTCACGAGTTGCACCACACTCACACACAACATGCACAACACTCGCATCACTGTCATGCATCAAACACGCTCTGTGTTTGATGCATGACAGTGTGCCACCAGCCTTGGTCTTATAAACTGGACATTATTTTATGTATAAAAAAATTAAGACTTTGGGCGCTTTCATTGCATCACATAAATTTGTTTTATTCACTTGTAATGTTGTTTAAGATGTGGTTTTGTTACTTTGTGTCTGTCATACACATTTGTTGGTCCTAATGGTCTCTGATTATTTACTACTATTTATTACTGTTTAATAGTAAACCAAATAGATCTCTTATAAATCGATAAAATCATACCTGCTCATTTGCTCTGGCCCCACCTAAGGGAACCTAAATCTCTGCATGCCCCCTGCCAAACAGAATTGTGAAGGGGCGTGAATGTAGGCTGATCCTGCAGCCCCCATCATCCACCCCCCGACACACCTCCTGCTTTTTGCTCTTACATGAAGCTGCCAGGCTGAACATTCAGGGTTCCCAGAGGTGGGGGCCAGAGCAGAGGAAGAGGTATGATTTTATTGAATTATAAGAGATCTATAGATCCTAGAATTGCAGTGTACGGCTCTGCTTCATCATTTAGCAGGGCAGAAGCTGTACTAAAAAGTTTTCTCTCACTGGAGTTCCCCTTTAATCCCTTAATGACCGCTGTATCATATAAAATGGTGGCAGTTAAGGGTACTTCTTCCTTTCTGCCGTTTAAATATGGCAGCAAGGAAAAAGCTTATAGCGCCACCCAGTATCCAAAATCTTTCGGGTTTCAGCTACCGGGGGTAGCTGAGACCCTGCAGATTGGAACTCATGCCGTTCTTTTTCCCTATCGCCACTACAGCACCACCTGAGAGATAGGACCGCCTATCCAAGACAGGAAACCTCTGAGATAAAAAGGCGGGACCTCTCCTGAACCTCAGTTTAGGTTTCCTGTCTTGGAGGTGGGAGACCTCTGAAGCTCATGCGGTCCTGGCCTGACCCGGTAGCTGGAAGAAGCTGTCCTTACCTAGGCAGTGGCTCCGGACTTGGGTGCAGAAGCTCCTCCACGGGGTATCCCCTGCGGTGGTGGAGGGCACGGGGTCTGGAGAGGGCCACCAGCGGCCGGTTCTCAACCCTTGTTGCCGCCCGGACGTCGCAGCTGCAGGATTGGTGGCTGTCCGGCATGATTGTGCCCCGGGTGAACAGGTTCCTCTAGAGGGGTAAGTCCCTGCCTGGCGCAGCGTTCCTGGGTTTGTAAGGGGGCTGGGAGCGGGTTCCCGGCGGCAGCTTTGAATTTTCGCGCCGGGAACCCCTACTTACGGTTTCGGGGCGCGGACCGGAAGTGACGCTCCGCGCCTGCGCAGTACAGCCCAAGATGGCGGCGCCCAGCATTCGGCGGCTGGGAGACGCCGCAGCTGCAGCCGGCGGTGTGGGGCAGAGTATGGAGGGCAGCGCCAGCCACAACGGAAGGATGGAGCAACAGTCCGTGACACCTCCCGACCCAAGGGAGCAACTACAGGCTGGCAGCCACAGGTCCTCTCTGAAGGGGTCCAGACAGGATGTGGACCCGAAAGCCCCCGGAAGTCGGTATGCCTCTGGTTGGGTGAGTGCCTTCGGGCTGTGCTATAGGTATTTACTACACCCTCTTGCTTGTTTCTAGGACGGGAAGAAGAAGGCGACTAAGCAACAACATAAAGATTGTGTTCTCTACAAAGTCCCTCTTCCAGAGGATTATGTTAAGGATTTGTGTGCCCCTTGTATTGCGGAAACTGTACGGAGCGAGGTTCCCAGTCTGGCCTCTAGCCTTAGAGCTTTAGTGTGGGGGCCTTTCCGTCCCTGCAGCTAGCCGGAATGGATGGGGGACATATGCGGCAGAAGGTTTTGGGCTCTTCCTCTGGTACTGACCGTGCCGCTCATTGTTTTCACTGGGGGGGAGCCGCAGGTCTTGCTCATCCTCTGCCTCGTCCTCATCGTTCTCCTCCTCCAGGTCCTCCTCCTCTGTTGACAGCGGAGAGGGGACGCCGTGGGTTCCACGTATGACACTGATTTTTTGCTTACAGCGGTCCGTTCGCCTGTGGGGTTGGTGGATGCCCGTGGCCCCTCTTCGGTGGTGGATTTAAGGTTCAGTGGTCTGTCTTCCACGCAGAGACGGACTTTTCCCTTAAATCTGAGGGCCCAGGCAAAAATGTTAGCTCCTGGACTAAGCCTGTTCGGAAGGGCTCTCTTTCCTTTTAGGCTACTGGCGTAATTCCTGGGAATCCACTGCTAGCATTTTTTGGTCCCTTGTGTTTTGGTTGCAGCAGTTGGTGGCTCAAGTGAGGGACGGGTCTCCTACAGTGGAGACCTTGTCTTCCTTCCTTCGCCTCTTGCTGCGGCAGCTTTACTGGCGGATTCCTCGTGGAATTGGCGGCAAAGGCTATGTCTTTCTTTAATGCTGCTCATCATGCCTTATGGTGGGGGCCTGGCCCGGTGTTGCCCACTCTGGGTTTCTTTACCTGGTGCGGGTGCTTTTCCGATTGGTACGTCGCTGGCTGATATCTTGGCCCGGGCTTGTGCCAATGTGGATGCTTTTCCCTCTGGGGTTCCGGCTCCTGCCTTCCGGGGCCGTTCCCCCTCGTGAACCTCGGTTTGCTAAACGGGGCTCCGGGGTTGGGGCTTGCGAGGGAGCTCTCGCTCTTCTCAGTGACGGGTTGACACTGGGGTTCTCTTCGGCTCCTGGGGGCCCCTGGTGATTGCGTCTGTCCGCTGTTCAGGAAAAGGCGCTTTTCTGATAAGAGTGGTACGGGCCAATTTTGCGACTAAGGGGGGTTTCCCCGGTTCCTCCAGCCGCCTGCGCCAGGGGGTTCTGTTCCCCACTGTTTCTCGTGCCACTGCTGGTCGGTTCGTTCCAGACTTTTATACCCCTGAATCCCCGGAACAGCTTTCTGGTGCGGAGTTCGTTCCTGAGGGGGACTTGGTAGTCGACAATCGGGGTTGGTTTCCAAATTGTTTCAGGGTGGGGCTGGATCTGCCGGACGCATAACACAATGTTCAGGTTCACCGTCACCACTGGCAGTTCTGATGTTCGCCCGGTGGGGGGGGCTTTCTCTGCCTTGCTGTGCCAGGCTCTCCCCTTCGGCCTGGCGATGGTTCCTCGGCTTTTCACGGCACTGCTGGCAGTAGTGAGGCCACTTCCGTCGTCCGCGGGGTTTAATTATTTCATATCTGGACGTTTGCTGCTTGTGGGGGACTCCTGGGGTTTGTGCCCGTCTGCAACTGGTTTAGTCTTCCCTGGGTCAGCTGGGTTGGATTGTTGATCTGGGAAGGTCCAGGCTGTTCCCCGCCACGCGTCAGCTGGTTCTGGGGTTATTTCTGGGTTCCCAGTCTCTGCTTTGCCTCCTTCTGGATGTTCGGGGTCGTGGCGTGACTGAAAGCAGTCCAGAGACCCTGCACGGGCATAATGTCGAGAAGCTCCCCGCTGACCTCGAGGCCATTGCGTCTTCAGTCATCCCTTTCTGCAGTACAGGGGCTCTCCTCGGTTGGTTTTCTGGAGGGCTGTGTCCCTCTTGGGCTCCCTCTCGTCCTGTATCCCCACTGTTCCTTGGGCACAGTTGCGCTCTCGGGCCCTTCTGTGGATGGTTCCCAGCGTCAGCTCGGGTTAGGGGCGGCCTTGGACGCATAGATTGTTCTGTCCCCTCCGCCTTTAGATTCTCTGGAGGGGGGGCTGCTCCCTGGGCGCCTCTCCAGGGGCGTCCCATGGGGTGGTCCGGTCTCCGATGCTTACCACGGAGGCCAGTTCCTGGAGATGGGGGCCCTCCTTCGGGACCTGTCCGCTCGGGGGGGCCTCCAGGCTGTCCTCCCTTATGTGGGAGTTCCTGGCTGTTTGGAAGGCAGTTCTGTGTTCCTTACTTCCCTTCGGGGGCACCATCTTAGTGTCCTCTCCGGCTACAGTGTGTTGGTGGCTTCCTGGCACCATCAGGGGGACACCCGGTCTCAGGCACTCATGGGAGTTACGCGGGGCGTTGTCGGCTGTTGGAACACCCGTCTGATTTCCCTCTCTGCCCTTCGCATGCGGGGGGGTGGCAACTTCCTGGACGGATTGTCTCAGCAGGATACAGCTCCAACGGGAGCAGTGAGACCTGGATTTGAGTGTTTTTTATTTTTCGCTCCGATTGTGGCCAGGTTGGCCCTTCTGGAGATGGATTTCTTTGATTCTGTTCTCTGATTCCCAGAGTCCGGCCCATTGCTAGGGACGCTCTACTGATCCCCTGGTCCTTGGGCCTTCTGTGTCCCTTCCCTCCCTTGGTTAGGTTCTTGCAGTGCTTCGGAAGGTCAGGAAGGACAGGGCGAGAGTCGTCGTGTTGGCGCCCTTCTGGCCCCGGGGAGCTTGGTTCTTTTGGCTCAGTCGCCTGTCCATCCAGGCTCCCTGGACTCTCCCCCTCTTCCAGTCTCTCCTGCGGGGGCCGGTCCCCCTTCCGCTGGTCTCCGGCTGACGGCGTGGGACTTGACCAGGCGGCTCCGGTCACGTGGGGGATTCTCTGGTGGCCTTGTTTGCGTGCTGAGGTCCGGTCGGACGCCGGTTGCCACCGTTTTTTTCTGGTACCGGGTGGTTTACCTTTTCTGTCTTCTTCAGGGACGAGTCCGGACGGTGGGCTCCTGTGCCGGCAATTTTCGACTTCCTCCAGTGGGTGGCGGATTGGCCTCTGTCGATTCCCTGGAGCACAGATTTTCGGCTTTGGGGGCCTGTGCCTTTGTTCCCTCGATGGGTCTTCTTGAGTGTCGTGGTTTTTCCGGTCCTGCCGGGGGGGCCACTCCTGTTCCCTGTCCAAAGGTAGCTCCTTGGGGTCTCATTTTAGTTCTGGATGCCTTAACCACGCCTCCCTTTGGGCCTTTCTCTTGTGCTTCGCCTAGGGTCCTGCCTCTGCAGTTGGTCCTGTGGGCGGTGTCTTGCCGTCCGCCAGCCTTTTTTGTGTCCTCCTGGCCTTGTCGGTGGTGGGGCCTTGTTCTCCGGTTTTGGCTGGACAGGGTCATCCTCTACCTGGTTCCTTCCTTCTTCCCAAGGTGGCTCTCATGTTCCGCGGACTGCGGGAGCTTGTTCTCCCTTCCTTCTGTGGTCTTCCTACAATTCTGAAGGACGTGGTTCTCCACACGTTCGTGGTCTGGTGGGAGTTGCTTGCCTGCTTCGTCGGGTCACGGCCTGGCGTCTGGCTCTGTCCCTCTTGTTTTTCTTTCGGGGGGCCTCTTGGGGTGAGGCAGTGTCCGTGGGTGCCCTTGCTTGGTGGTTGCGGGAAGCCTTCGCTCTTGCTTCTTCCGGTCAGGTGCGGGTCTCGGGGGGCCTTTGTGCACTTCCACCAGGGCAGTAGCTGCTTCCTGGGCGGGGGTGGCTGTTGTCCCCTTAGACTTGATCTGTGGGGCTGCTCCTTGGTTTTCTCCTTCTCTTTTCTTCGAGCATGTCAGGCTTGATCTTGCTGCCGCTATGGTGGTGACCTTTGGTAGACGGGTTCTGCTAGCGGTGGTCCCTCCCTAATTTTCTTTTCTCTGAAATCTCTCAGGTGGTGCTGTCGTGGCGATAGGGAAAAATCTAAATTACTTACCGGTAATGTGTTTTTCATGAGCCACGACAGCACCACCGCATCCCTCCCTATTGCCTGTTGGTGTTGGTCCCGTTTGGAGGTGGGTGTGTGATTTGTTGAGTTCTTTTGGTTGTGTACTAATGCTTGTTGGGTTCTCCTCTCCGGTCTCTGTAACCGAAACTGAGGTTCAGGAGAGGTCCCGCCTTTTTATCTCAGAGGTTTCCTGTCTTGGATGGGCGGTCCTATCTCTCAGGTGGTGCTGTCGTGGCTCATGAAAAACACATTACCGATAAGTAATTTAGATTATTTTACTGATCATGTGATCGCCATTATACACCATTTACCAGTGTATAACGGTGATCACATGAATATACATAAAATCACAGGTATAAAAATGATTATTTCTTTGTCATCTCACAGGATCATACCTGTCAGATGAGAGAGAAATGTCCTGTCCTGGTCCCCCCAGTTCTCCAGTACCACTAGTCACCCCCGCCCTTTCCCCCGCTTCGAAGATGATGCCTATCATGGCGCCAGCAGGAAAAAAAAAGTCTGCCCATACCCCCTCAGTCTTCCCCGTAACCCTCTGGTCTGTCCACCATACTCTGGTGTTACCATCGCACCTTTCGGTGTCACCTCTGCATCTACCTCTGTCCCTCTGTCTCACACCGATTGTTCACTCTGTCTCTGCTCTGCACGTCTATTCTTCAGTTCCTGTGCCTGACTTCCGGAATAACAGGTGCCTGCAAAGAGCAAAGACACCTCTTTCTGCCAGGGAATAATGTGTTCATGACAGGACCTCAGTGAGGTCAAGAAAGTTCAGGATCGCCCTGTCACACAGGGATCAATTGTGATCTCATGGTGATCTCCTGCTCTGGAGATCATTATGAGATTACAGCTAAATCCTGTGATACTGGAAGATTCTGAATTTTCTTTACATCACTGAAGATATAAACACATCATTCCCCTGGTAGGGTGCCTGCTCTTATATGGAGGATGTGCCCATATGCTATAAGACTGAGAATCATTGAGTGACCTCCCACTGGACTATGTTGGACCTTCCCACTAGACTAAGGTTGACCTTTTTTCCTTCAATAAATTGGGGAAAAGGGGTTTGTGTTGAGGAGTGTTTTTTCAAATTAATATTTTTTTGTGTGTTCGTGCCTTTACTGAGTTGGCCTTGACATTACTAACCTCTGGGCTTAAGGCCAGCTGAGAAAAATCAGCTGGCATTTACCTCTTTATTATCCTCTCTGCCACCACTGCATGGCAGCTAGAAGAGTCTGGGTACAGTGCCAGAAAATGGCACTTCTATGAATGTGCTATTTTCTGGGGTGGCTGCAGGCTGCAATTGGCAGTGGGGGTGGCCCAGAAAGCTTCGGCCTCACCACACTGAGGATTCTATCCCCAGCTGCCTAGTTGAACCTGGCTTGAAACCAAAAATATGGCACAGCTCCACATTATTTTTATAATAATCTATTATATAATCACGAATCGGAAAAGCGCCCCTCCGCGCGCACTTTCCGATGTCGTCATGTGGATACGAATTTAACATTGGGCGCGAAGCGCCCAATGCTGCGCGAGCAATGGCCGCGAGGCCATTGCGAGTCGCTGGCCCAGGGCGAGCAATGGCCGCGAAGCGGCCATTGCGAGCCGCTGGCCCAAAATCGATCCACAGGCCCGGCTACAACCTTAGCGATTTACCGCTCAGGTAGCGCGAGCAATGGCCGAGAGGCCATTGCGAGTCGCTGCCTGAGCCGCAACTCGCTCCCCGGGGACCATGGAGCGGAGGCGGCACAGCCGCCTCCGCTCCCCGCAACTCGCCACCCCAATGTCCGCACAGCCTCCCCCAGGTCCAAACAGGCCCCCCATGTCCGCACAGGCCCCCCCCCCCATGTCCGCACAGGCCCCCCCCCCATGTCCGCACAGGCCCCCCCCCCATGTCCGCACAGCCCCCCATGTCCGCACACCCACCCCCAACCAAGCCACAGAAGCCCATAATACTGTAGTGTACACCGCTATAGTATACTACAGTCCCATGCCCATAAGCGCCATGGGACTGTAGTATACCATCGCGCTGTACACTACAGCCCCTGCCGCCTGCCGCTCTAAGCCACTACGCGCTTAGTGTACACCGCTATAGTATACTACAGTCCCATGCCCATAAGCGCCATGGGACTGTAGTATACCATCGCGCTGTACACTACAGCCCCCTGCCGCCGCACCCCTACACGCTAAGCCCCGACCGCCCATACTACTGTAGTGTACACCGCTATAGTATACTACAGTCCCATGCCCATAAGCGCCATGGGACTGTAGTATACCATCGCGCTGTACACTACAGCCCCCTGCCGCCGCACCCCTACACGCTAAGCCCCGACCACCTAACCCCGACCCGCAGCATACTAAGCCCCCGCCGATACCTCCTAAGCCCCGCCGTCTACCCTCTGAGCCACGCCGCCCCTAACCCCCTATCCCCTAAACCCGCAGCAGCCCCGACCACCTAACCCCTGACCCGCAGCATCCTAAGCCCCGCCGTCTACCCCCTAAGCCATCGCCGCCCCTAAGCCCCTACCCCCTAGGCCCCCGCCGATACCCCCTAAGCCATGCCGCCTACCCCCTAAGGCACCGCCGCCCCTAAGCTCCCGCCGCTGTCCCCTACCCCTCTCGCTAAAGCCCTACACCCTAACCCCCCGCCGTCCCCTAACCTAACGCCGCTGTCACCTAAGGCCCTACACCCGAAGCCCCCGCCGTCCCCTAACCTAACGTCCCCGTCGATCACTTACATGCCTTCAAGTCATCTGATCGTCCGTCCGGCCAGGCGTCCTCTTCCTCCGGCCCCGGGGGTCTTCTCTCTTCTTTCCGCCATCTCCGCTTCTTCGTCCGGCCCCGGGGATCTTCCACCTCCGACGTCCTCTTCCTTCTCATTAAGATAGAATGGACGAAAAAGCCGCCATTCTACCTCAATGAGATCTGAGGGCCTCTTCTGATTGGTCGCTGTATACTGCCCTCAGCCAATCAGAAGAGCCCCTCATTCAGTTCTCATTCAGGTCCGCCTTTTTTTCCCCATTGACATACATTACCGGTGTGTCGGCGATTTTATGGCCGCCCCCTGGTTCTATTTGTTGGCCCTAAAATCGCAGACACACCGCTAATGCATGTCTATGGGCAAGTCAGCTCGAATTCTGATTGGTTGGCGTTCAATCCGAAATCGGGCTGACTGCCCATAGAGATGCATTAGCGGTGTGTCCGCGATTTTAGGGCCGACAAATAGAACCAGGTGGGCGGCCATAAAATCGCCGACACACCGCTAATGTATGTGAATGGGAAAAAAAAAGGCGGACCACAATGAGAACTGTGTCTCACTCGCAAGTAAAAAAATAAATAAATTAAATAATAAAAAAAAGAATTAAAAAAGATTTAAAAAATAATAAAAAAAGAATTAAAAAATAATAAATAATTAAATAAAAATAATAATAAAAAAAAAAAAAAAAATGCGGACCTGAATGAGAACTGTGTCTCACTCTCACTTAAAAAAATAAATAAATTAAATAATAAAAAAATAATTTAATAATAATTAAAAAATAATAAAAAAATCAATTAAAAATATTAAATAATTAAATAAAAATAATAATAAAAAAAAAAAAAAAGGCGGACCTGAATGAGAACTGTGTCTCACTCTCACTTAAAAAAATAAATAAATTAAATAATAAAAAAAATAATTTAAAAATAATTAAAAAATAATAAAAAAAATTTAAAAATAATAAATAATTCAATAAAAATAATAATAAAAAAATTAAATATATGCTAATTATATCAGCCCTTTTAGCGGACCTGAAAGAGAACTGGGTCTCAGCCTAAATAATAAATTTATTTAAAAAAAAAATTATTAAAAAATAATTAAAAAATAATAAAAAAAAAATTAAAAATAATAAATAATTAAATAAAAATAATAATAAAAAAAATTAAATATTTATCCTATTCATGGTATTATTAATGCTATTAATGCTAATAATAATGCTATTAATGCTATTAATAATGTTATTAATGCTATTATTAATGCTAATAATGCTATTATTAATGCTAATAATAATGTTATTAATGCTATTAATAATGCTATTAATGCTATTAATTATGCTATTAATGCTAATATTTCTCCTATTAATGCTATTAATGCTAATAATAATGCTATTAATGCTATTAATAATGCTATTAATGCTATTAATTATGCTATTAATGCTATTAATGCTAATATTTATCCTATTAATGGCATTATTAATGCTATTAATGCTAATAATAATGCTATTAATGCTATTAATAATGCTATTAATGCTATTAATTATGCTATTAATGCTAATATTTATCCTATTAATGCTATTAATAATGCTATTAATGCTAATAATACTGCTATTAATGCTATTAATAATGTTATTAATGCTATTATTAATGCTAATAATGCTATTATTAATGCTATTAATGCTAATAATAATGCTATTATTGCTTTTAAATTTAATGTTATTAATGCTAATTATAAAATGCTATTAATGCTATTAATTAATGCTATTAATGCTATAATTAGTTTAATGTTATTAATGTATTATTATAAATGCTATTAATGCTATTATTATGCTATATAATGCTAATCTATATGCTAAATATTTCATTAACTATTAATGCTATTAATGCTAATATAATGCTATTAATGCTAATAATAATGCTATTATAATGCTATTAATAATGCTATTAATGCTATTAATGCTATTAATTAATACTATTAATGCTAATAATTTATCCTATTAATGCTATTAATGTTAATAATGCTATTAATGCTAATAATAATGCTATTAATGCTATTAATAGTATTAATGCTATAATTAATGCTATTAATTAATGCTATTAATGCTAATATTTATCCTATTAATGCTATAATAATGCTATTAATGCTAATAATAATGCTATTAATGCTATTAATAATGCTATTAATAATGCTAATTATAATGCTATTAATGCTATTATTACTTAATGCTATTAATTATGCTAATAATTAATTAATTGCTATTTAATGCTATTAATAATGTTATTAATTGCATTATTAATGCTAATAATGCTATTATTATATGCTATTAATGCTATTAATAATGCTATTAATGCTATTAATAATGCTATATTAATGCTTATTTCTTATTAATGCTATTAATGCTATTAATTAATGCTATTAATGCTATTAATAATGCTATTAATGCTATTAATTATGCTATTAATGCTAATATTTATTGCTATTAATGCTAATGCTAATATATGCTATTAATGCTATAATAATGCTATTAATGTATTATTTATGCTATTAATGCTAATATTATGCTATTGCTATATAATGCTATTAATGCTAATAATAATTGCTATTAATGCTATTAATGCTATATATAATGCTATTAATGCTATTAATAGCTAATATATGCTATTATTAATGCTATTAATGCTAATTAATAATGCTATTAATGCTATATAATGCTATTAATGCTATAATAATGCTATTAATGCTATGAATTCTGCTATTAATGCTAATATTTATCCTATTAATGCTATTAATACTATTAATAATGCTATTAATGCTAATATTTATCCTATTAATGCTATTAATGCTATTAATAATGATATTAATGCTATTAATTATGCTGTTATTGCTATTAATGCTAATATTTATCCTATTCATGGTATTATTAATGCTATTAATGCTAATGATAATGCTATTAATGCTATTAATGCTAATAATAATGCTATTCATAATGTTATTAATGCTATTATTAATGCTAATAATGCTATTATTAATGCTATTAATGCTAATAATAATGTTATTAATGCTATTAATAATGCTATTAATGCTATTAATTATGCTATTAATGCTAATATTTCTCCTATTAATGCTATTAATGCTAATAATAATGCTATTAATGCTATTAATAATGCTATTAATGCTATTAATTATGCTATTAATGCTATTAATGCTAATATTTATCCTATTCATGGTATTATTAATGCTATTAATGCTAATAATAATACTATTAATGCTATTAATGCTAATAATAATGCTATTAATGCTATTAATAATGTTATTAATGCTATTATTAATGCTAATAATGCTATTATTAATGCTATTAATGCTAATAATAATGTTATTAATGCTATTAATAATGCTATTAATGCTATTAATTATGCTATTAATGCTAATATTTATCCTATTAATGCTATTAATGCTATTAATAATGCTATTAATGCTATTAATTATGCTATTAATGCTAATATTTATCCTATTCATGGTATTATTAATGCTATTAATGCTAATAATAATGCTATTAATGCTATTAATGCTATTAATAATGTTATTAATGCTATTATTAATGCTAATAATGCTATTATTAATGCTATTAATGCTAATAATAATGCGATTAATGGTATTAATAATGCTATTAATGCTATTAATTATTCTATTAATGCTATTAATGCTAATATTTATCCTATTAATGCTATTAATGCTATTAATAATGCTATTAATGCTATCAATTATGCTATTAATGCTATTAATGCTAATATTTATCCTATTAATAGCATTATTAATGCTATTAATGCTAATAATAATGCTATTAATGCTAATAATAATGCTATTAATGCTATTAGTAATGTTATTAATGCTATTATTAATGCTAATAATGCTATTATTAATGCTATTAATGCTATTAATAATGCTATTAATGCTATTAATTATGCTATTAATGCTATTAATGCTAATATTTATCCTATAAATGGTATTAATAATGCTATTAATGCTTATAATAATGCTATTAATGCTATTAATAATGTTATTAATGCTATTATTAATGCTAATAATGCTATTATTAATGCTATTAATGCTAATAATAATGCTATTAATGCTATTAATAATGTTATTAATGCTGTTATTAATGCTAATAATGCTATTATTAATGCTATTAATGCTAATAATAATGCTATTAATGCTATTAATAATGTTATTAATGCTATTATTAATGCTAATAATGCTATTAATAAGGCTATTAATGCTAATAATAATGCTATTAATGCTATTAATACTGTTATTAATGCTCATAATACTGCTAATAATGCTATTAATACTGCTATTACTGCTAATAATAATGCTATGGCTTATATTATTGCTATTGATGATGCGATTATTATTTAAAAATCTTTAAAAAAACAATAAACATATTTTAGATACCCGATGCATTTGCATCAGGCTAACAGCTATAACTACTATAATCAAATTAATGCACGTTCTAGAATCCCGATGCATTTGCATCGGGCTCACAGCTAGTAGTTTCATAAAATAATTGAAAAAAGGGCTTTCCTATATTTTTGATTTTCAGTCAGGTAAAACTAGGCAGCTGGGGGTGGGTAGAGGCCTGAACCTGCCTGCAATATCTGCCTGGGAACCAAAAATACGGCGAAGCTCCATGTCGTTTGTTTTAAAAATGTAATAAAGAAATAAAAAAAATATATATTTATTTGATTACCAGCCAGGTAAAACTAGGCAGGTGTGGTTGAGTGGCAGCCCGTACCTGCCTGCTGTACCTGGGCTGGTGACCAAAAATACAGCGGAGCACCACGTCATATTAAGACACTTTGAAACTCTTTTTTTCTCCAGCTCAACCTAGCTTTATTTACAGTTACAACAGTGCACGGTTGCTCAAAAAAATGGAACAAAATCCATGTGCAAAAACACGGCAAAAACAGAATTGAATACGATAACCATAACAAGCTAGATATCTGTAAAAAGCCAAGATACAGCCTGGAACAGAGATGTGTACAGAGCTGCTGTCCAAAGAAACTGAAAGGTCAAATGGCTAAGTGTGCTAGCATATGTGTACTGATAAGAGCAGAGAAGATAAGAACCCTTCTGAAAACAAGGAGGTAACCCAGGAAGACCGACTTAAGGCCACGGTACACACACAGATATCTGTTCAGATATTGGTCACAGATCTCTGGTTGCAGTGAAATCATGGACACATTGTTCCATTTTGTGGCCGTGTACAAATGTAACAATGTGTCCATGATTTCACTGCACCAGAGATCTGTGACCAATATCTGAACAGATATCTGTGTGTGTAACGTGGCCTCTACTTAGCAAAAAAAATCATTTGGAGGCCTTTAGAGCTCAGCTTTACAAAATAAGGCCTCTTACACAGCGCATTCTGCGCAGTCCGTTCTGCACAGAATATACACGTGTAGTGCACACCTAGTGATCTCTCTGGATGCGCTCTACATTTTAGTATAGACTGTGCACCAAAAATAATCAATATAAAGCCATTTTCATGGTGCGCAGATCTCAATGCATACACCTGACAGATCGTGTGTACAACACCATTGAAATAATTTAGGAAATAAATAAATTGATATACAATAGTAGATGGCATAAATAGACCCAACTGAGGTTATAACTCCTTTATTCCACTGAAAATATGGCCTCACAGCTGAAAAAAATTATGCCGGGTTACTATGACCTGAACACGACAAGTGTACAAATCCGCGTGTAGCTAAATGTAAACAAAAAAAAAAATACTCATAGATAGGTCCCCCAAATGAGGAAAAGTTAAGTAACCTCACATTTTAGAAAGTTATAGAAAAATATCTACAGGGCCACAAAAAATTGTCTACGGGTCACTATGACCTGAACAGAACACCAGGGCTAATAGGGAGAAATTTTGTGTGCAAAAAAGAAAATGTTCAATATGGCGACCTATTGTTATCAAATGATGTGAAGTACCTGTAGGTTCAAAATGCTTATTATGTCCCTGGATACATTTTTTGAATAGTCTGGTTTTCAAAATGAGGTCCTTTAGGGAAGGGGGGGGTTGCTGTTGTTTACTCACCCTGGCGACCCTGCAAATGCAACATGGTGCTTGCAATCTGTTTCAGCTTTTCCAAAATTGAAATATTGCTCCTTTTCTTATGAGCCAGGTGCTGCAGTGACGGGATCCCAAATACCACCAGGACCAGCAAGACGAGGAGGAAGCTGAGGAGGAAGAGGAGGAGGTAGAAGAGGCAGAAAGCCCTGTTTCCCAGCAAATGTGTAGCACCCCCATCAGAGGCCTTTGACTTGGACAATGCCATGTGGGGACCCCTACCCCCTCCAAGCAACTATCTGACAAGGCATGAACTACCCCAAGGGGTTTGGTTTCATAGTGGAACAAGATACTGGGCATTGGTGCTACATAGACCGGTCCACCCTGCTGCATGACAATCTTCGCCAAAGACTACGCACCATCTTTGTCAGCGAGGTCGTCATGTGGGGCAGCAAGGGGTGGATCATGGTTAGCAAAGTCAGGTTGTCATTGCTGAGGACTTTTTACAAAGGGCCAGGAGAAAGCCAACCTGAGGAGAATGTGGTGTCGGGTGCAGCCCAGATTTCTCTTGTTTTCCATTGAGCTGCACCCAAACCCAGAGGGCCTGTTGATGTCCCGTCTGTCCTAGAAGGCGTGGTCGTCCCCTTGTTCCTCCATTGTCTTCTCCAGTGGGTGGCCATGATGAAGCCCTGGCAATGCTGAGAAAGCTGCAAGAAAGTTTGTAAAAGTACAGCGGACTTACCTTAAAATAAGGCATCTTGTTTGACCGATTACCCATTCCTTAATTGACATTTGGCTAGAGAAGGATTGTGTTTTCAGTTGTTTCTTGACAGAGGCCTATGTTTTTGTTAAAGTTATGTTTTGCACTGTTTGAGCTTGCACCTACTGGGCATGCATGTAGCCTTTAGAGTCCAATTCAAAGAACTTAATAGACTCTGCCTTTCATTCACTTTCCACCACTTTAAGTCAGTGTGCTTCTGATCTCTGTGAGACTTTCATTATATTTATATACTGTGTATATTGTTATGTTTGTGTTTGAAACTTATATGCTGGGTTACATTTTTTTTAGTTCACTCCTTGTGTGCTGGACTGTTTCTGCAAACAGTTGGTTTGGTTCTGCCCTACAAATACAGGTCTGAGGTATGGAAATGCAAAACACTACACACACTCTGGTAGAACAGGGCTGACCAGGTGCAGTTCTCAAGGGCCACAAACAGTGCATTTTGACAGGATTTCTTTAGCATTGCAAAAGGTGCTGGAATAATCACCTCTGCAGGTGATTAGCATTGCCCAGGTGCTAATTTAAAGAAAATTTGCACTATTTTCAGACCTTCAGGACTGTAGTTGGCTACTCCTGCCCTTGAAGTCTCTGTGGTAGTAGCCAGAAGACAAGAGGAATCCTCGAGCCCTTTCTTCCTGGACCATTTTAGGCCCTGTGTCCACAGTGTGTTGTTTGATTTTGAGAATCTGCACCAAAACCTTCATATCTATCATGTGGCCAGCAAAGTCTAAGACAGGTCTGAAGTGCTATATCCACGGTGCTTTTTTTTTCCTTGCACATGTGGTTCCGATTTCTTTTTTTTTGCCCCAAAATCTGTACCAAATCTGCAAAGAAAAAAACATGTTGGCACAGCACTTCTGAACTCTCATAGACTTTGCTGGCCTCAGGATAGACACGCAGATTTTGATACAGATTCTCAAAATCTGCTTAAAAAGAAGTATTAAACAATATACCATGGGCACAGCAGGATTTCCTGCTGTGTTATACCCACTGTGTAACCTGAGACACCCTAAGAGAAGTCATGAGGATGTCTTAGGTCCATGAGTGAGCCCCCAAGCATCGTGAGTGTGACAGCGGCACTGAAGCTTGCCAAGTAATAGTGTAGTAAGCTTATGTCTGTGCCAAAATAGTTGAGCTCCACTGTAAAATGGTTTTACCTGTGTTTGGCAGCTTTTGGACCCCTTTTAAGGTGTTTTCTAGGCCCTTGATTTTGCCTCCCATTGATTTGAATGTGGTTTGGAAGTTTGACCAACTGTTCGATGAACTGTTCGGCGAACATTGCCCATTGAACCAAACCAAATTCGAACTTCCAAAGGTTCGCTCATTTGTAATTGCCAGTAAAGCATTGTTACACAAAACCAAAAAACAGGAAGTTTCTATTGTCTCACAGTGTGAGTAGCTAGAGGAGCACAAGTTTTCTTTTACTCTGCAAGTGAACATACAAGATTCTAAGATCCTAATTTATAAAAAATACCAGTTGTATGCTGAGTTATCTTTGCTCTTGAACAGATATATATTCACTGTTGAACTGCCGGACAGTACAGAAATTTAACAGCTGTCAACATTTACTTTCTCAAAAATTATTAACTTAAGTGGGTGGGATTCAACTGGAACAGGACATGTTTTGACAATGATTACCCAATGGTAGTATATATAAGATATATAAGGCCGGTTTCACACTACGATCTGTGGCTGTTCATGGGGATCCGTGTTTAGGTCGGATCCCCCGGACAGCCGTGTGGATCCTGTGGTCCCTGTCTCTCCCTGCATCTTCTCTATCTATCCCTGTCTGCTCCTCTTCTATTTCTGCATCCCCTCTTCTCTATCCTCTCTCCCCTGTCCTCTCCTCTCTGGTATCTAAAAAATAAAAAAAATCCTCCTAGAGGATACATTACCTGTACGCCAGCTCCATGCGACAGTCCCCTTCATGATGCCACAAAGCTGATCAGCTGACGTGTCAGCTGACTGGCTCTGTGACATCACGAGAGGTCCTTCAGTCACCTGATGGTGACTGTCACATGGATCTGGCGGAAGGTAATGTGTCCTCTGGGAGGATTTTTTTTATTTTTTACAGATGGGAGGGGAGAGGATAGAGGAAAGGGGAGCAGAGATAGAAGAGGGACAGGCAGGGACAGACAGGGAGTGACAGGGACAGGCAGGGTTACGTACTGAGCACTGCCTCTGGTCATGCTCAGTACATAATCATGGAGCCGACATCGGATCCGATGTAGAATCGGATCCTATGTCCATAGGCTCCGATTATGTAGCCCTACGAACCATCACGGATCTGTCATGGATCCATGGTGTCCGTGATGACACGGATACACTCGGATGCCTCAAAATTGTGATGTGAAGGCAGCCTTAGAATCACTGGTTTGGATGATACCATATTTCTCTATATCTGTAAAGCTGACAGTTTCTATTTAGATTCTGTAACTAATAGCCCACATACACATTAGATGTCTGTTGGTTGATTGATGCTTTGGCCGATTGATGGCCAACAGCCTTTTCGGCCATCTCTTTCAAATATAGGAGCTCTCATTCAGCCAAGCATTCCTGTGTTCTTTATAAGGAAGCCGCAGACAGACATCTGTACAGGCATCTTCTCTCTGGGAAAATAAAGATATCTGCAACCCAAAATCGAATATGCCTGATCGACATCTCCCTAACAATCAGTTAGCAGGCACCTCCATACACATTAGGGAATCAGCTGAACCTGTCAATATCGGCACGGGTGCCCAACATTAGTTTACCGTGTTAGTGTTGTGGGGGAGGGGGGATTTAACGATTCCTTAATAATATCATTAAACTGTCTATTCAGTTGCAATGGAATTAGCAATTCTGGGAAATATGTCTAAGATGCTGAGCTGCTAAATGTACAAAATAATGAATACTATCGCAAAATTATCTGAAATATGAAATACAAAGTGCCCTGACATTTGGCACTAGTTACTCTGGTCAAGGAAATGGTATGAAGTAATTGTACTAAAGAGCAACTGAAGTCTTCGCTAGACATTCTGAATGATCGCAGTAGAGGGTTTATTTTTACAAGTGTTTTGAATTTAATTGTGGCAGTTTTATGTTTCATTTCCTTTTTTAAGTAAAAATGTTTTATATAGCAATAATTAACCAGAGTTTTCATCTAGGTGGCCGATGGTGGTCTTCTGACAAAAAGGTGTACTAAAATGAAACTCCAGAATAAATCTTGGTCTTGTAGTAATTAAATGTCAAATTAGCCTTTCATACAGGCGAATTATTTGCATATGTGGAGAAGCAGGGGAGTGCCTTCCTCCTGAATATGACAGTAACTACATATACTGTATGAAGTAAAGATTCTATGGTGAGAATTTTGTATACCGTGTTCCTGCTGCATATTTTCTTGTGAAAAAAATGTAGCGTATTACAGTTCCATAAGGGAAAAGGATTTATGTAACATTCATGCTCATTGAACTGTTTTTAAATACTGCAAAAATTGACATGCAGCACATTTATTTTTGTTCATCGCATGTGAATTTCCCTTGCAGTATATATGTGTTTTTCCTCCTAAACTTGAGTTAGATGCAGAAAATGTACAAATAAAAAAACATATGCTCATTTCCACACTTGACTTTTCAATAAACTGTGAGCAAAGTTAGGCAAATCAGCAAATTGCAAGTTTCCAAAACAAAGTACCGTATATACTCGTGTATAAGCCGACCCGTGTATAAGCCGACCCCCCTACTTTTGCCCCCAAAACCTGGGAAAACCTATTGACTCGTGTATAAGCCGAGGGTGGACCCCAGCACAGGTATACAGCCCCCAGCAGTGTGGTATACAGCAGCCCCAGAGGTATATACAGCAGCCCCAGTGGTAGTATACAGCAGCAGCCCCAGTGGTATATACAGCAGCAGCCCCAGTGGTTAGTATACAGCAGCCCCAGAGGTGTATACAGCAGCCCCAGTGGTAGTATACAGCAGCCCCAGAGGTATATACAGCCCCAGTGGTAGTATACAGCAGCCCCAGTGGTAGTATACAGCAGCCCCAGTGGTAGTATACAGCAGCCCCAGTGGTAGTATACAGCAGCCCCAGTGGTACTATACAGCAGCCCCAGTGGTACTATACAGCAGCCCCAGTGGTACTATACAGCAGCCCCAGTGGTATTATACAGCAGCCCCAGTGGTAGTATACAGCAGCCCCAGTGGTAGTATACAGCAGCCCCAGAGGTAGTATACAGCAGCCCCAGAGGTATATACAGCCCCAGTGGTACTATACAGCAGCCCAGAGGTAGTATACAGCAGCCCCAGAGGTATATACAGCCCCAGAGGTATATACAGCAGCCCTAGTGGTGTATACAGCAGCCCCAGAGGTATATACAGCAGCCCTTAGATAGTATACAGCAGCCCCAGTGGTGTATACAGCAGCAGCAGCCCCAGGGGTGTATACAGCAGCAGCCCCAAAGCTGTATACAGCAGCAGCCCCAGGGCTGTATACAGCAGCAGCCCCAGGGCTGTATACAGCAGCAGCCCCAAAGCTGTATACAGCAGCAGCCCCAGGGCTGTATACAGCAGCAGCCCCAGGGCTGTATACAGCAGCAGCCCCAGGGCTGTATACAGCAGCAGCCCCGGAGGTATACAGGCCCCCCCATCAAGCTCCAGGGCCCCCCCCTAGCGCGGCAGCCTGTAAAGTAAAATCATACTTATCAGTGTCCTGTCGCGCTGTCCCGCCACTGCCATCACGATCCCGGGCTTCAATCCGCGTCTACCGGCTTCCGGCTTCCTGTGGTCGCGGGCAATGACGTCATTGCCCGCGACCACAGGAACACGGAAGACGCGGAATGAAGCCCGGGATCGTGATGGCAGCGGCGGGACAGCGCGACAGGACACTGATAAGTATGATTTTACTTTACAGGCTGCCGCTCAAGGGGGGGGGCCCTGGAGCTTGATGGGGGGGCCTGTATACCTCCGGGGCTGCTGCTGTATATACCGTATATACTCGCGTATAAGCCGAGGAGGGACTTTTCAGCCCAAATTTTGGGCTGAAAAACTCGGCTTATACGCGAGTATATACGGTAGTCTAGTAGTTTAGTCTAAATATCACATACTAACCAAATCAAAAAGCGCAAGTGAAAAAATGCATAAAAACCCAATAAAACCCATAGCTAAGCAGTTAATATAGTTGAAAAAAGACAAATGTCTGTGGTATCCTGGTGCCCGTTCTACTGCTGCTGAGTGAAACAGTTGTCGTGTGGCAGTAGATTTGTTTCAGTGTGCCATAAATACTTTGGGCACTGTTATGCTCCTTTCACATCAGCGGTATAGCAATTTTGCGGTAGATCCGGCAGATGTCGCCGCACCTGTATTCAGTATTGCCAAATCCGGCAGATTCGCCACTTACAGCTACGCACAAAAAAGCTGCTAGCAGCGTTTTTTGCAGTGCCGCAAGTGACATATTCGGCAATACCGCACTTGCCGCACCCGACCTAGAAAATTAATGGGGCTTGCTGGATCAGTGCCGCATGTCGCTAGATCCAGCAAGTGCGGCAACATCTTCCAGATTTACCGCGAAATTGTAATACCGATGATGTGATAGCACCCTAAATTACGGAATCTGTCACATACAGTGGGTACGGAAAGTATTCAGATCCCTTTTGTAGCCATTTGGTAAATTTAAAAAAGCAAATTTATTGAAAAAGAAAAACTGAAATATCACATGGTTAAAAATATTCAGGCTCTTTGCTCAGTATTGAATATAAGCACCCTTTGAGCTAGTACAGCCATGAGTCTTCTTGCGAATGATGCAACAAGTTTTTCACACCTGGATTTGGGTATCCTCTGCCATTCTTCCTTTCAGATCCTCTCAAGTTCCATCAAGTTGGATGTTGAACGTTGGTGGGCAGCAATTTTCAGGTCTCTCCAGAGATGCTCAATTGGGTTCAGGTCAGGGTTCTGACTGGGCCAGCCAAGAATGGTCACAGAGTTGTCCTGAAGCCTCTCTTTTGTTATTTTAACTGTGCACTTAGGGTCATTGTCTTGTTGGAAAGTGAATGTATGGCCAAGTGTGAGGTCCAGAGTAGGGATGGGCGAGTCTACTCGCTAGGACTCGGGACTCGGCGATTCTGAAGGTACTCGCAGGACTCGTTACTCGGCGAATCTCCCAGCTTGGACTCGCACAGTGACGAGTCCAATGGAATTCAATGGCAATAAGCTTGACTCGTCACAGATACCCGCTGTCAGCAGCGAGTCTGAGCGAGTCTACGATTCCGAGTCCTACGAGTCTACGAATCCGAGTCCTGTATACTGTATTCGGGATTCGGACTGTGGAATACAGAATCTGTTATGTTGCGAGTCAGCACAGCGTGCGTGTTAGGTCAGAAAACTTGTGAAGATAGCCAATCATAGTCAGTAATGGCATAGCAAAGTTGGTTGTGTCAGGACTATGATTGGCTGCTGTCCATCGTCATGCCTATGTCATCTATGACAGGCAAGGCAGTATATAAGGCTTGTCCCCGCCATTTTGGGCACATTCCTGAGACGATCTGACCTAGTATAGGGAGAGAGAGATATATGCTGGAGCAGATCAGGGATTGTCAGTGTAGGGAAGATTCCTTATATTAACCCAAAAAGCTCTTCTGAGAGCTAGGAGGAGGACGGAGTAGTGCTGTGTAGGCAGGCAGGCAGGCAGGGAGGGAAGGAAGGAGAAGCCTTAGTGCACACAGGACGGACCTCATAGCTTAGCTTACTCACTCAGCTTTGCTAACAGCTGCAGTCAGAGGCTTAGCTGAGGTGCTGTTTCATTTTTGTTTTTGCACCAGATCGATTTTTGTTCCTAATAAGCCATAGAGCGTTATTTTTTCTGTGGCAGACCAGTGCGTTGCTGCTAGCACGTACTCCACCTTAGGGAGTGTAGTGTGCGGCTTCACTGCCAAGTGTGAGTGCGCACACTTACCCCGCCAGCAAGTGACGCATTCAGCTAACCTAACCACATCTCGGTGGCTGTGCGCACTTCTAACCAATTTTTTTAGGGAGTGTAGTGTGCGGCTTCACTGCCAAGTGTGACAGCGCACACTTACCCCGCCAGCAAGTGACGCATTCAGCTAACCTAACCACATCTCGGTGGCTGTGCGCACTTCTAACCAATTTTTTTAGGGAGTGTAGTGTGCGGCTTCACTGCCAAGTGTGACAGCGCACACTTACCCCGCCAGCAAGTGACGCATTCAGCTAACCTAACCACATCTCGGTGGCTGTGCGCACTTCTAACCAATTTTTTTAGGGAGTGTAGTGTGCGGTTTCACTGCCAAGTGTGAGAGCGCACACTTACCCCGCCAGCAAGTGACGCATTCAGCTAACCTAACCACATCTCGGTGGCTGTGCGCACTTCTAACCAATTTTTTTAGGGAGTGTAGTGTGCGGTTTCACTGCCAAGTGTGAGAGCGCACACTTACCCCGCCAGCAAGTGACGCATTCAGCTAACCTAACCACATCTCGGTGGCTGTGCGCACTTCTAACCAATTTTTTTAGGGAGTGTAGTGTGCGGCTTCACTGCCAAGTGTGACAGCGCACACTTACCCCGCCAGCAAGTGACGCATTCAGCTAACCTAACCACATCTCGGTGGCTGTGCGCACTTCTAACCAATTTTTTTAGGGAGTGTAGTGTGCGGTTTCACTGCCAAGTGTGAGAGCGCACACTTACCCCGCCAGCAAGTGACGCATTCAGCTAACCTAACCACATCTCGGTGGCTGTGCGCACTTCTAACCAATTTTTTTAGGGAGTGTAGTGTGCGGTTTCACTGCCAAGTGTGAGAGCGCACACTTACCCCGCCAGCAAGTGACGCATTCAGCTAACCTAACCACATCTCGGTGGCTGTGCGCACTTCTAACCAATTTTTTTTAGGGAGTGTAGTGTGCGGCTTCACTGCCAAGTGTGACAGCGCACACTTACCCCGCCAGCAAGTGACGCATTCAGCTAACCTAACCACATCTCGGTGGCTGTGCGCACTTCTAACCAATTTTTTTAGGGAGTGTAGTGTGCGGTTTCACTGCCAAGTGTGAGAGCGCACACTTACCCCGCCAGCAAGTGACGCATTCAGCTAACCTAACCACATCTCGGTGGCTGTGCGCACTTCTAACCAATTTTTTTAGGGAGTGTAGTGTGCGGCTTCACTGCCAAGTGTGACAGCGCACACTTACCCCGCCAGCAAGTGACGCATTCAGCTAACCTAACCACATCTCGGTGGCTGTGCGCACTTCTAACCAATTTTTTTAGGGAGTGTAGTGTGCGGTTTCACTGCCAAGTGTGAGAGCGCACACTTACCCCGCCAGCAAGTGACGCATTCAGCTAACCTAACCACATCTCGGTGGCTGTGCGCACTTCTAACCAATTTTTTTAGGGAGTGTAGTGTGCGGTTTCACTGCCAAGTGTGAGAGCGCACACTTACCCCGCCAGCAAGTGACGCATTCAGCTAACCTAACCACATCTCGGTGGCTGTGCGCACTTCTAACCAATTTTTTTAGGGAGTGTAGTGTGCGGCTTCACTGCCAAGTGTGACAGCGCACACTTACCCCGCCAGCAAGTGACGCATTCAGCTAACCTAACCACATCTCGGTGGCTGTGCGCACTTCTAACCAATTTTTTTAGGGAGTGTAGTGTGCGGTTTCACTGCCAAGTGTGAGAGCGCACACTTACCCCGCCAGCAAGTGACGCATTCAGCTAACCTAACCACATCTCGGTGGCTGTGCGCACTTGAAACTAATTTTTTTAGGGAGTGTAGTGTGCGGCTTCACTGCCAAGTGTGACAGCGCACACTTACCCCGCCAGCAAGTGACGCATTCAGCTAACCTAACCACATCTCGGTGGCTGTGCACACTTGAAACTAATTTTTTTAGGGAGTGTAGTGTGCGGCTTCACTGCCAAGTGTGAGAGCGCACACTTACCCCGCCAGCAAGTGACGCATTCAGCTAACCTAACCACATCTCGGTGGCTGTGCGCACTTCAAACCAATTTTTTTAGGGAGTGTAGTGTGCGGCTTCACTGCCAAGTGTGCGCGCGCACACTTACCCCGCCAGCAAGTGACGCATACAGCAACACCTAACTCCAACTTGGTGACTGTGCATTCATCTACAATGTCTCAAAAAAAAACAATTACCAAAAAGGATGTTGCAAAGGGACAGGGACGAGCTCGTGGCCGCAGCAGTCTTGCCCAAGAAGGCACTGGTACAAGTACACAGCCTAGGATTGATAGAACGTCCTTTTTTCTACCTAGAAATCCCAGTACTCAAAGAAAACGTGTGTTGAGGCCGGATGAGCATGACAAGATAACATCTTGGATGGCTCAGACGCCCTCGACCACTGGTTCTTGCAGTACGCAATCATCCGTGGCAAGACATTCTAGTGTCGCTACAGACAATGCAGCGCCATCCAATCCTCAAAGTCGTCATATTGCCTCAACCCATCGGCAGCCAGAGGAAAATTTGAATATGGACCTTGGTCACTCGGATGACTTATTCGGTTCTTATCAAGGGGTTTCTTTGTCACTGCCTGACGAGATACTTGAAGTAGACGAAATGTCTACTCATGGCCAAAGTTTGGAAGTAGCGCGTCCTGAGGAAAGACACTTTCACGAAATGCAAACAGTATCTCAGGAGGTGGATGATGATGAGGATGATGAGACACACATCTCATCTGGCCAGCCTGCTCAGTCAGTTTATCCAGAATCCTTTGAACTGGAAGGGGTGGATGATGACACCACAGATCCTACCTGGATTGCTGAATTGCATAGCCAAGAGAGCAGCCAGGAGGACGAAAGTGGCTATGTACCACTGGCAAAATCACAAAGGCGTACTGTCTCCAGAACACAAACTGTGAGAACAGTTGCCCAAATAGCGTCAACTGTGGCACAAACTGTGCCAACTGTTGCACAAACTGCAAACACAGTTGCCCAAAATGTGTCCACAGTTGGTGTTGAACAGAGTCATCCTCCTCTTCCTCCAATTAAAAATAAAGGACGAACAGCCAGTGTGTGGAAATTTTTTAAGGATAGCCCAACATTACCAAATATGGTTATCTGTAAGATGTGCCAGGCAAGGCTTAGCAGAGGCACGGTAAAAGGAAACCAGAGCACCAGCAGTATGCGCAAGCATATGTCTCTTAAGCACCCAATTCAGTGGGCACCCTATCAGGGTTCAAAATCAGTGCCTTCTGATCCAAACACTTCCAGGCCACCTCAGATACATCCTTCACCAGCAAGTGTTCAGGCTTCAGCTCCTGCTCAAGCGTACTCCTCCCAAGGTGCTTTACAAGACAGACATGACAGTAGTCAATCCTCTTGTCAGTCTGGTCCAAACGTGCAGTTGTCTGTGCCACAGCTGTATGAAAGACAGCGGAAGTTCCAACCGACACACCCATATTCCCAAAAAGTGACAGCGAAAATAGCCAAGTTGTTAGCTGTGGAAATGCTGCCGTTTAGGCTTGTGGGTACAGAGTCTTTTCGGGAGTTGATGGCTGAGGCAGCACCACGATACTCTGTACCCAGCCGGTACTTTTTCTCACGTAGTGCCGTTCCCGCCTTACACCAGCACGTGGTTAACAACTTAAAACGTGCTTTAACAAATGCTGTCACCGCCAAAGTCCACCTAACTACGGACACGTGGACAAGTAGTTGTGGACAGGGCAGATACATTTCACTAACGGCTCACTGGATCAACCTGGTGGAGAGTGTCCCAACTTCTAAAACTGTACCATCTGACATACTTCCAACTCCACGAATAGCGGGCCCAACATCATTCCGGGTGTCTGCCTCCTCATATATGTCCAGTGCCCAATCTGCTTCTGCCACTTCCTTGTCCACTGCTGAGCCTCAAGCACCATCACGTCCGAGTTGGGAGCTTTGCAGTACTGCTTCTGCAAGGCGACAACAGGCTCTTCTGAAGCTTATCTGCCTAGGTGACACACGTCACACTGCAACAGAGTTGTGGAAAGGTCTCAAGCAACAGACCGATGAGTGGCTGGCCCCACTGGAACTACAACCAGGTCTAGTTGTGAGCGATAATGGTGCAAACCTTGTGGCGGCAATAAAGCACGGTAAACTTGTACATGTGCCTTGCATGGCGCATGTCCTGAACCTGGTAGTTCAGAAATTCCTCAAAATATACCCAGAGTTATCTGAGCTACTGGATAAGGTGAGGCGAATTTGCGCCCACTTTAGACATTCGTCCACAGCAGCTGCAAGTCTTTCTGCCCTTCAAATCCAATTTAACTTGCCGAAACACAGGCTAATTTGCGACATGCCTACGCGATGGAACTCCACCTTCCATATGCTGGCAAGGTTTAATGAGCAGCAGAAGGCAATTGCGGAATTTCAGCTGCAACATGCCCGTCAACCTGGAAGTCATACCACACACATCGGTACTTTCGAGTGGGTCTGGATCGCTGACCTTTGCGAGTTGCTGGATAACTTCGAATACTGTACCAAACTCGTCAGTGGGGATCAGTCGATTATAAGTCTCACCATCCCCATGCTCTGCCTGCTCCAAGAATCCCTATTGAATCTCAAAACAGATGC
This sequence comes from Allobates femoralis, assembly GCA_033576535.1. Lineage (NCBI taxonomy): Eukaryota > Metazoa > Chordata > Amphibia > Anura > Aromobatidae > Allobates > Allobates femoralis. Next base: position 287,425,355 of record JARQOC010000005.1, read on the forward strand.
TTTGAGAGCACAGCGGATGGCTATGGAGCCAGAATTGAACATCGCTGATCCTAGCCACCCTAGCCAATATCAGCAGGCTACATTGGTTCAGGAAGATGTTGATGAGGGTGATGATGAAGAAGATTTATTTTTCTCTGGTACTGATGTGAACCCTGATGGGACTCCCAACCCTACGTTTATGTCGGTACAGCATGGGTGGGCTGAAGAGGAGGAGGCGGACACCGATTTAGAGGCCACGACGCGTAGTGATCTTCATTCTGTTGTAACCGAGGAGATGAGTCTTTGCAGCTTAGCACACATGGCTGAAGTAATGTGTCAATGTGTCTCCAAAGATCCACGCGTCATACACATCTATGACAGCGACCTCTACTGGTTGTCAACGTTTTTGGACCCACGGTACAAAGACAAATTTCAGTCGCTGCTGTCGCACTCATCCAGGGGCTTAACGATGGATCATGTAAAGAGGGTTCTTCTTGATATTTTGCTGGCAATATCACCGTCTGAATCCGCTATACATCGAAGAACCAGCTCTTTCCAACAGCAGCCTTTGGTTGGGACACAAACGCCATCAATGACAAGAAGAGGTGGGGGTAAGATGTCCGCCAACTGGGCGATGTTCAACAGACCTTCCAATCAAGAACGTAATTTGACTACGGTGACCTTGAGTAGGAGACAACAATTGTCCAACATGGTGCAGCAGTATCTCAGTGACAGTACCAGCTTCCTAACCGACCCTTCTGTACCCTTTAATTACTGGGTTTCCAAGCTGCACACTTGGACTGAGCTGTCATTGTATGCCTTGGAGGTGCTGGCATGCCCAGCTGCTAGTGTGACATCAGAGCGTGTTTTCAGTGCCGCTGGGGGTATAGTCACTGATAGAAGGTCCCGCCTCACCACAGAAAATGCCGACAGGCTCACTCTAATTAAATTCAACAAGGATTGGATATCATCACAGTTCCTAAGCCCTCCTGACGACAGTACACAATCCTAGATTAACCTAATCATAATTTATATGATTGGGATATTGCGCTGTTAACAATATGCCCATTTTGGACAGGAATTAATGACAAGTCCCGTAGCTCTGTTGATTTCATTCGGCACCCAGTCCAAGCAATAATATGCTATGGGCCAAGCGCCCTGCTTTATGTAAAAAAATACGTTATTAAGCCCTTTGGGCTAATTTTTTGAGGCACCAAGCCTACCACTGCATAGTTGGCCTTGCTTCTTCTATGCTCCTAGTCCAAGCAATAATATGCAATGGGCCAAGCGCCCTGCTTTATTTAAAAATATACTTTATTAAGCCCTTTGGGCTAATTTTTTGAGGCACCAAGCCTACCACTGCATAGTTGGCCTTGCTTCTTCTATGCTCCGAGTCCAAGCAATAATATGCAATGGGCCAAGCGCCCTGCTTTATTTAAAAATATACTTTATTAAGCCCTTTGGGCTAATTTTTTGAGGCACCAAGCCTACCACTGCATAGTTGGCCTTGCTTCTTCTATGCTCCGAGTCCAAGCAATAATATGCAATGGGCCAAGCGCCCTGCTTTATTTAAAAATATACTTTATTAAGCCCTTTGGGCTAATTTTTTGAGGCACCAAGCCTACCACTGCATAGTTGGCCTTGCTTCTTCTATGCTCCGAGTCCAAGCAATAATATGCAATGGGCCAAGCGCCCTGCTTTATTTAAAAATATACTTTATTAAGCCCTTTGGGCTAATTTTTTGAGGCACCAAGCCTACCACTGCATAGTTGGCCTTGCTTCTTCTATGCTCCGAGTCCAAGCAATAATATGCAATGGGCCAAGCGCCCTGCTTTATTTAAAAATATACTTTATTAAGCCCTTTGGGCTAATTTTTTGAGGCACCAAGCCTACCACTGCATAGTTGGCCTTGCTTCTTCTATGCTCCGAGTCCAAGCAATAATATGCAATGGGCCAAGCGCCCTGCTTTATTTAAAAATATACTTTATTAAGCCCTTTGGGCTAATTTTTTGAGGCACCAAGCCTACCACTGCATAGTTGGCCTTGCTTCTTCTATGCTCCGAGTCCAAGCAATAATATGCAATGGGCCAAGCGCCCTGCTTTATTTAAAAATATACTTTATTAAGCCCTTTGGGCTAATTTTTTGAGGCACCAAGCCTACCACTGCATAGTTGGCCTTGCTTCTTCTATGCTCCGAGTCCAAGCAATAATATGCAATGGGCCAAGCGCCCTGCTTTATTTAAAAATATACTTTATTAAGCCCTTTGGGCTAATTTTTTGAGGCACCAAGCCTACCACTGCATAGTTGGCCTTGCTTCTTCTATGCTCCGAGTCCAAGCAATAATATGCAATGGGCCAAGCGCCCTGCTTTATTTAAAAATATACTTTATTAAGCCCTTTGGGCTAATTTTTTGAGGCACCAAGCCTACCACTGCATAGTTGGCCTTGCTTCTTCTATGCTCCGAGTCCAAGCAATAATATGCAATGGGCCAAGCGCCCTGCTTTATTTAAAAATATACTTTATTAAGCCCTTTGGGCTAATTTTTTGAGGCACCAAGCCTACCACTGCATAGTTGGCCTTGCTTCTTCTATGCTCCGAGTCCAAGCAATAATATGCAATGGGCCAAGCGCCCTGCTTTATTTAAAAATATACTTTATTAAGCCCTTTGGGCTAATTTTTTGAGGCACCAAGCCTACCACTGCATAGTTGGCCTTGCTTCTTCTATGCTCCGAGTCCAAGCAATAATATGCAATGGGCCAAGCGCCCTGCTTTATTTAAAAATATACTTTATTAAGCCCTTTGGGCTAATTTTTTGAGGCACCAAGCCTACCACTGCATAGTTGGCCTTGCTTCTTCTATGCTCCGAGTCCAAGCAATAATATGCAATGGGCCAAGCGCCCTGCTTTATTTAAAAATATACTTTATTAAGCCCTTTGGGCTAATTTTTTGAGGCACAGAGGCTAACAAGCTTATCATGGTTTGGGAGACACCCTGGCTAACAAGCTTTGTATGGCCCTTAGACCTACATGTATACCAAAAATGTGAAACAGCCCCTTGGGCTAATTTTTCGAGCCACACAGGCTAACAAGCTTATCATGGTTTGTGAGACACCCTGGCTAACAAGCTTTGTATGGCCCTTAGACCTACTTTAATACCAAAAATGGGAAACAGCCCCTTGGGCTAATTTTTTCAGGCACCAATCCTATGCCTGCATCGTGGGCGTTGCTTGGACTATCATCCTGCTGGAGCCTGTTGAAGGGTCCCACTGTACGCTCCATACAAAACGCGTAGACGCGATGTGTAGCATGTAGACGTCCCAGCCTCTCACATGTGTGTTCATAGTCTTGTTGCCATAGCGAGGCATAAAGTAACCCCACAAACACAGGCACTGTTTGTCAGCAACAGTTGTATGTGGAGTCATGATTTGACACTTAGTAACCAAGGTGACTTCATGCGCCATGCGGGCCGTAAAGTACTTGCTAATGATGCTCTCTCCCCTGTCCACCACGCCAACTGTCTCGGTGTAATCCTTGACTCCTCCCTCTCCTTCAAGCCCCACCTGTAGTCCCTAACCAAGTCCCTGTGACTCCAACTCAAAAATATTTAACCAATTCGGTCGTTCCTCAATCCTGACACTGCTGAAACACTCATAAATGCCCTCATCATCTCCCGCCTTGACTACTGCAACCTCCTTCGCATAGGTCTCCCTGCCAACTGTCTTGCAACTCTCCAATCTATACTAAACTCTCCTGCCCGGCTAATCCATCTGTCCTCACGCTACTCCCCTACATACCCCCTCTGCCAAGCCGTTCACTGGCCCCTACGGCCCACAGAGAGCTCACTTTAAAACACTGACCATGACATTCAAAGCCTTACACAACCTATCCCCACCATACATCTCCGACATGATCTCCCGATAACATCCCTCACGCAACCTGCGTTCATCCCAAGAAGTTGTCCTACAGTCCACCCTCATCTCCTCTTCCCACAACCGCATACAGGATTTCTCCCGGTCATCCGCCATGCTATGGAACTCCCTGCCCCACCTCATCAGTCAGTCGCCTACCCTCTGAACCTTAAAGATACTTATAAAGACTCAACTCTTCCGACAGGCCTACAACCTGCCATGAGACACCGCTACACGCCCCACGACCGACACCTTCCCCACCCTATTGTATCCCCACCCACCCCTCGTAGAATGTGAGCCCACGCGTACAGGGTCCTCTACTATTGTACCTGTATGACCTTATTGTCTATGTTTATTGTACTTGTCCTTCTCTACCTTTTCCTCATGTACAGCGCCATGGAACCTATGGCCGCTATATAAATAAATAATTATAATAATTATGATGACTTGAAGCCCAACCAAAAAAAAAAATCCACATTCATTCCTTGAAAAAAAGACAGACACAAAGCTTGTTTTTAAAACTGTGTTTAAAAAAAAAAAATGGCAGCACTGTTTGGACATTCCAACAAATACTACCTTTAATTAAGGTAAAAAAAATAAATGGAGCCCTACAGGTCCTGGTAGCTGGGCTGTCCGTCCTGCAAAAGGTCAAGGGCCCCACGGATGGCCTGGCCGAACCCTTCAGGGTGGATCATATGAACAGGTCTAGGGAACGGTGGTAGGTCCCTGTTCGCTGGCCACTGGCATGGAGGCAAAGCCCTGTGGGGTGGGACTTGGCTGTCCCGTGTTGTGGGCCTGCCCAGCCTGGTAGAGTTTATTCTCCAACCATCCAAATACTGGAACACATCACCGGGGTCGTTTCCTGGCTGACAGGCTTCCAGCACTATCTGTAATGCTGACCTTGCCCGCAGTAGCCTGTCAAATGGAATATTATCCATGAATGGTATAATACTGCGGGCAAAGTCAGCATTACTTTGTTGCACACTTAATTGTGCAGACCCCGGGATGGTACCATAAGCTGGGCCTGCCGGTGGTGGTGCTGGCCCTGCCGCTGGTGGTGGCGGTGGTGGTGCTGGCCCTGCCGCTGGTGGTGGCGGTGGTGGTGCTGGCCCTGCCGCTGGTGGGGGCGGTGGTGGTGCGGACCCTGCCGCTGGTGGCGGTGGTGGTGGTGGTGGCGGGGACGGCGGTGGTGGTGTTGATGGGCCTGCCGCTGGTGGCGGCGGTGGTGGTGCTGGCCCGGCCGCTGGTGGCGGCGGTGGTGGTGCTGGCCCTGGCGATGGTGGTGGTGGCGGCGGCGGCGACGGCGGTGGTGGTGGTGGCGCCGGCCGTGGTGGTGGTGGTGGGTGTTCTCCACGCCGCCTTCTGTTTGGCGGTGGAGGGTTCACAGCACGCCGCCCTCTGTAGTAAGCTTCTCTGTGGGTAAAGTAAAAAAAAATTTGGTGAATGCATTGCATTTGGAAACAAAAACATAGGTCAAACATTAAGTTGCACGCTTTTTAGACTCTGTGTATCTGTGTATTATTAATCAGATATTTGTTATTATTATGAAAGAATAACCAACTGTACATAACATAAAGGAATACGTGACTTTCTTTGCTAATTCCATACTAATACATAATTTTTCACCCCCTGATTAACACCCCCCCCCCCCATCCCATCTAATCTAGACAATCGATAACACCAATGGTTCACATGAAAAAAAAAAGGCCCCTGACTTCACTTTTTACTTGACATACTTAATTCACAAAACGTTTAGCTTATATCATCTATATAAAGCAGGGAAGGGGTTGAAAGGTATACAATATATATATATATAATCTATTTATATAATCGGGAGTTTGAAATTCCGGCACTGTAGCCTAATCCCAAACTCCTTAGCGTCACTGCGAGCAGAGACGCGTATGCGCCTTCGCGAGCCGCAGACGCTTAACTCACACAGCCGCTATAGCGTTTTCTCGAGCGGCCTCGCGCCCTCCGCTCACAGCAAGACCTGCGCCCCTCACAGCGCCCAATCCGCCCCGGCATGCTGGCATTTGTACTTCCCCCGTCTGTGCACCCACAGGTCTTAGCAGATCACTGATGCTGACAGCGGGGGGGGACAACACAGACAATCAAATCAGGAGGAGGTCAGTGTCAGGAGGAGATGACAGACGCCCGCCGGGGCCTGTGACACTGCAGAGGTCACAGCGGGGCTGTGTGTGCGGACAACGGGGAGGCCGGGGGCTACGGACGTACCGGACACGTCCTCTGCTCCTGGAGATGTGCCGCGGTTCCGCGCTCGCAGCGTATCTGACGCTGGAGCTGCGCTCACCACGCCCACACCACGCCCTCTGCCAAACAACCCACACCTCTCACTAACCTCCTGCAGCTAACCACACCCCATGTTTACCTTTGCCATGATGTCATTTAGCTGCGGCCGCTATCTTTAATAAGGTCAGAAATTATGGCAGTAATCGGATCTCTGCTCCCTCTAGCACGCCCCAACACTGTAGCACCATCTATTAACCCTATTCTCATCACCTATATACTCTGCTACCCACAGAGCCGTCTTTATACTCTGCTACCTCAGACCCGCCTGTATACTCTGCTACCTCAGACCCGCCTGTATACTCTGCTACCCACAGACACGCCTGTATACTCTGCTACCCACAGACCCGCCTGTATACTCTGCTACCTCAGACCCGCCTGTATACTCTGCTACCCACAGACCCGCCTGTATACTCTGCTACCCACAGAGACGCCTGTATACTCTGCTACCTCAGACCCGCCTGTATACTCTGCTACCTCAGACCCGCCTGTATACTCTGCTACCCACAGACCCGCCTGTATACTCTGCTACCACAGAGACGCCTGTATACTCTGCTACCTCAGACCCGCCTGTATACTCTGCTACCCACAGACCCGCCTGTATACTCTGCTACCTCAGACCCGCCTGTATACTCTGCTACCTCAGACCCGCCTGTATACTCTGCTACCTCAGACCCGCCTGTATACTCTGCTACCCACAGACCCGCCTGTATACTCTGCTACCCACAGAGACGCCTGTATACTCTGCTACCTCAGACCCGCCTGTATACTCTGCTACCCACAGACCCGCCTGTATACTCTGCTACCTCAGACCCGCCTGTATACTCTGCTACCCACAGACCCGCCTGTATACTCTGCTACCCACAGAGACGCCTGTATACTATGCTACCTCAGACCCGCCTGTATACTCTGCTACCCACAGACCCGCCTGTATACTCTGCTACCTCAGACCCGCCTGTATACTCTGCTACCCACAGACCCGCCTGTATACTCTGCTACCTCAGACCCGCCTGTATACTCTGCTACCCACAGACCCGCCTGTATACTCTGCTACCCACAGAGACGCCTGTATACTATGCTACCTCAGACCCGCCTGTATACTCTGCTACCCACAGACCCGCCTGTATACTCTGCTACCCACAGAGCCACGTGTATACTCTGCTACCCACAGACCCGAAATGGAACCTAATGTATATATTAATAAATAATACTAAATGTACACAACAGTGCTGCAGACACATACCTTGGCATACGGGCCACCGGGTGAAGGAAGGACAGCCGGTCATAAAAATGGTAGTGGTTGAGCAATGGAGCGGCTCCCGGTTGTCTCTCAGAGTACTGCCGGTACTGCTTCTTATGCTGGTCCCGGCAGCTCCTCCACCGTTTTTTAAGATGGTCAACTGTGAAATGATTTGAAACCGGCTTTAGAGATGTGTAATATTTGAAACAACAAAAGTATGTGTACAAATCAACAATAACATTTTATTCATTTTGTGTGTGTAATGTGTATACAAGGCACAGTGACACGACAGTGTGGAACATCATCAACAGCATTACGGACATTGAGCTCACGTGGCCACAATCACAAATGAGGCAGGACACATGTCAACGCATAGAGAATGTAATAGTGCGGGCACCAGACTCTGGTCATTAGTGGTATTTATATACACCCAACCCCTTGGCCGAAAGAGCCAGGAGGATCAGACATTAAACTCATTGTACTGTTGTGACCCCATCCAAATATAGGCAACTATGCGGTGGAGCATGATAACACATTCAGGGTCCTGTATACCCTGCTATGGGGGCCCTGTATTCCCACTGCTGGGGGCCCTGTAAACCCACTGGGCCACTGTCTACCCACTGCTGGGGGCCCTGTATACCCACTGCTGGGGGGGCCTGTACACACACTGAGGGCCCTGTATACAGGGACTGACTGGCACCCTACAGTTTGGGTCGCAACCCTCCCTCACTGGCCCGACACAGGTGAGGACGGGGGTGTGGGGGGGGGGTGATGACTGGCGGCCGCCTCACAGTCACCGCAGCTCCCGCATTATCCTATGGCTCGCTCCCAGCCGCAGCCTCGCGCTCCTCACAGCCGCTCGCTAACAGTCGCAGACGCACGCCACTCACAGACGCTCACTCACGGACGCAGCCGCGTGCTGATGACGTCATCGCGCGGCCAGGAGCTTCCGTTTCCGCCTGCTGCTTCAGGGACATGCGGATTATTCATGCTCCTGCAGCCGCATGACCCGTGGCACCTGGGCCAGTCCGCCCCTGCCTGTATACCACAATATGGGGGCATGTATACCCAGCTGGGGGCCTGTATACTCTGCAGGGGGAGGTGTATACTCTGCTGGGGGGCTGTCTACCAGTGATAGCCGCTGTATACCAGGATGGCGGTGAATATGTTTTCATAGTTTTTCGGGCCAAAAATAGGGGGGTCGGCTTATACACGGGTCGGCTTATACACGAGTATATATACAGTAAATGCAATATATAACGTGTAAACTCATTTAACTTACTTAGATTGCTCTGTTCCTCATGGTCACTCCGATGGAACGCAGGGAACATCTCTTGGGCGATCTCTCTCCAGGCTGTATTAATTAGGGTCGTATCCCCATACTCAGGATCTGTAGGGAGCCATAGAAATGGACGAGCCTCCACATGTGCAATAAGACGCAGCGTGTTCACCATGCCACGTCCTGCTGCCATGATTGCACTGATGAATGGATCGCTCTGTGTGTGCGCCTGTCAGCGCGACTCGCTTCCTGTTTCCTTAAACCATGGTGTGTGCTGGAGAATCCCTTCCCTCGCATCATCGGCTACAAGCCTCAAAATAAGAGAAAAACCAGCGAGTTTGGACTCGCACACTTTCAGAGACACATCAGCGAGTTGTAAATGTCATTATTCGCTATTACTCGGGTCCCTATTCATTAACATTGGACTCGCTGGACTCGCAACGAGTCCCGAGTCCTTGACTCGGACTCGTTGGGGTCTTGCGATTCCGAGTCTTTTCGGACTCGCCCATCTCTAGTCCAGAGCACTCTACAAGAGGTTTTCATTCAGGATATCTCTGTACTTGGCCATATTCATGTTTCCTTCAATTGCAACCAGTCGTCCTGTCCTTGCAGCTTTGGTCCCAAACTTCCGTTTAAGGATTATGGAGGCCACTCCACTCTTATTAACCTTGAGTACTGCAGAAATTCTTTTGTAACCTTGGCCAGATCTGTGCCATGCCACAATTCTGTCTCTGAGCTCCTTGGGCAGTTCCGTTGACCTCATAATTCTTATTTGGTCTGACATGCACTGTGAGCTGTGAGGTCTTATATAGACAGGTGTGTGCCTTTCCAAATCACGTCATATCAGTTTAATTAAACACAGCTGGACTCCAATGAAGGAGTAGAACTCATGAAGGATCACAAGGAAATGGACACCATATGACTTTAAATGAGTGTCTGAACAAGGATCTGTATACTTCTGACCACGTGATGTTTCAGTTTTTATTTTTTAATACATTTCCAAAAATGTCTACATTTCTGGGGTTTTTTCAGTAAATATGGGGTGCAGAGTGTACATTAATGAGAAAAAAAACTAACTTTTTCGAATTTACCAAATGGCTGCAATAAAACAAAAAGTGAAAAATTGAAATGGGTCTGAATACTTTCCGTACCCACTGTATGTTGAGATGTCATGTCCGTACACTGAGGAATCATAAATGTACATTCTGCATTGTACTCTGCTGACATCTAATGGTCAATGTGTGTATGAAATTTATATGATTCTCCTCATAACTAGCTGTCATAGCAACGATCGGAACAGCCTCTACCTCAGGCCTTTCACACTTCTTGTAACTGGTTCAAACAGGTTTAGGCAGTCTTGTCAAGAGAGAGGGAAGAAGCACTACTGCTCTCAGAATCTCTATCCCAGTCCATGCTGGGTGTACATCATTCTCTCCATTTAATTGCATATTATAGCCAGGAGTGATAAGGATGAACAGATGTCTCCTGCAGGCTGGTTTTATATTTGTTTCCAGTCAGAACCAGTGCAACGTGGCTTCCAGGCCACAAACATTGTCTGCTTTACCACCTGCAATGGGGAACGGTAATGCCAAAATTGTGAGTAACTCCATACCAGGGATGAACCTAGCCTCTATGCTGCCTAAGGCGAACTTAAAAACAGCGCCCCCCCAAACACAAGGATGTCAGTGCCTTCACACGCACATACAAGAACCACATAGAAGAATCCAGAATAAGGATCATTAATGGCTATGGCAAACTTGGCATAAGCATACAAACAAACAATGATGGCTGGCAGAGAAGTAGTCTTGTAGGCAGACACAGTCCTGCATCCTTATAGCATACACACTGGAGGCAGACATTTGTTGTCAACCTATTATCTCTGGCACATGCCTTCAAAACTCTGGGCAGCTCCAATGTTGCTGCTAGCCTGCACTAAATAGTCAGACATGTCCACCATACAGCACCTTCCACACACCACATGCAACGACCTGCAGTCTGAGCATCAACAAGCCACCACTGCACTAAGCTGGTAAAACGGTGCGTCTTCCCAAACAGACTACACCTCCTACTCCTGAAATGCTCAGCCAATCACAAGTGCTGCAAACGGGGCTGTCTAGAGCTAATAACAGTGGCCTTCCCATTGATATAAGCAAGGGATGTGGGAGCGGGAACGGGAACGAGCACCACCGACCAACCACCACTTGGGAGAAACATAGCTGGAATGTCTGTGTGTTCTGAGGTAACGAGGTCTTCATCAGGGTTACAGGAGCTATAAATTATACATGGATATGCAAGAACAAAAAACAATTGTGTCAGTTGTAATGAACACAGCAAATCATGTGATATATCTGGAAACATAGGAAGAAATTGTCAAGGAAAATAAAATGACAAAGGCCATCTGTTAAAAGCCATAGTAAAATAAAACCACTGCTGGAACTAAAGTGTAACTATGCAGTGATGCACGTTCACTCTGACCTCATAATGAAAAAAAACAACAGCAAGAAAAACAAATGAGCTAATCACCTAAAATAAGAAAAGTAAAATGCTAAAGAGCAAGAAAATAAATAGGGTACTTGGTGACATTATTTTGATAAAAAAATGTTTAAGCTATCCCACCAGCGACAGGGTGACCCCATTGGGACAGTCCCTACATAAAAACAAGTACTAATACCTTGTCACGTCTCTGTTACGTGGAATGACAAGGACTGGATCAAGCAGGACCCGGGTCCTAACAGAGCACCATACGATGGGAAACTACACATTAAATAATGTCCAGTTTAAAGGCAGGCCTCACCTCAGATTTCATGACTGCAACAAAACATAATGAAGTAAAATCAGGGCTGGAACAAAAGTGTAATTATGCAGTGGAGCACGTCCACACTGGCCTCATAATGGAAAAAAAACAACACGAAAAAAAAGCAAATACCCTAAAATAATAAAGTAAAATGTTAAAGAGCAAGAAAATAAAAAGGGTACTTGGTGACATTATTTTGATTAAAAAAAAATGCGTAAGCTGTCCCACCACAACAAGGTGACCTCATCGCGACAGTCCCTACATAAAAACATAGTTGCACTTTAGTTCCAGCCCTGGTTTTATTTCATTATGTTTTGTTGCAGTCATGCAATCTGAGGTGTAGCCTGCCTTTTAGCTGGACATTATTTAATGTGTAGCTTGCCATCATATGGTGTGCTCTGAAGTATAATAAAAGAAAAGGTTGACTATTTTCTACATATGGGCTCGATTGATGGAAAACTGGCAGAATTTCTCCTTCACCAAAACCTGGTGCCGCCAATTTTCTACACGTTACCCAAGATCCATAAAAATTTTCAACATCCACCAGGACTCTCAATTGTAGCATCCACGGATTTGCTACTTACCCCCAAGGTCATTTGAAAAGATCCTGACTGCCCTAATTCTTCTTATGACATCATATGTGAAAGAAACCACAGACTTTCTGCAACAAATCAGGAGCCTGGGCTCTCTCCCCAATGGGAGTCATCTGGTGACTCTAGATGTTGAGAGTCTTTATACAAGCATTGACCATGACTCAGGACTCGGTGGTGACCTGGTTCCTTGATACTTACAGTACTGTCATTGAGCCGCAGAAGAAATTCTGTCTGGGCATGCTGGATATTATTCTTAAGCAGAATTTCTTCCTATTTGGTGACCAGTTCTACATGCAGCGTAAGAGGACCATCATGGGATCTCACATGGCACCCCCTTACGCTAATATTTAAATTGCAAAATTTGAAAAAATGTTTCTTTATCATCATCTGTTCGTACGAAAAAACGTAATCTCATGACGACGTTAAATAGATGATGTCTTCATAATCTAGAGGGGCTATGAACATGAACGGACCCAGTTTTACACAGATCTCAACAACAGTTCCCCCAATATCTCTTTTACTATCCATCAGGATACGACCAGGATCAGCTTCCTAGACACATTCAAAATGAAAACGTGGGAGGAGTCTTCCTTTAAAATCTTTTTTACTTTTTTATATCAAATCGTAAAATAAGAAGGCACCCTTGATAGTGGAGATGCAGTCTTACTCTTGACACATTTCTGGCGTTTCGCCCTTAGTCAGTGATAACAGAGTGAATCATAGTGCAGGTTAAAAAACATGTAACAGCCAATCATGGGAAAGATTTACAAATCAAGAAAATTGGATACATATGGACTCAAACACAGATTTTTCACCATTATGAGTCTTAGAGAATTGGTATATTTTGGGAAATATATGTAAGAATGTAGCAAGAGTAAGGCTGGGTCACATAGGTACAAACCTAACAACTTTGCTGCCTTTACAGAGTAATTTTCCTCCTATTGAAGCCCCTAGATTCCCCTTTCATTGCCCCCATAAAGTATGATGCCAACAAAAGTGCCCCCAAACACTGTATGATTCCCCACAGTGAATTCCTCCACAGTACCAGCATATTAGAAGTAAGTAGCACTCACCGGTCAGATGAAAAGCAGCCTTATCTTAAACACAATGGTAGTGGTGCAGTAAATGAAAAACACTCAGAGCGGTGTAAGCTGGTAATCCGTAATTTTATTATCTCACAGTAAAGCTTATTGTCTGTTTCTAAATTTTATTAAACATTAACCGTGTTTTTCATTTACTGCACCACTATCATTATGTGTCGGGGTTTTTTCTGTACTGAACTGTTTATTTCCCCTTGGCACCAATACACAGGCTAGCCAGGCTTTTTTTCTTACATTTGTTTATCTTAAACAGTTATCAGGCTTTACAAGACAGGAGGCACAGGAGGGAGGATGGGGTTCTCTGAATGATGGCCATTTCATACTGTTGAGTAGTGCTTCCATGGATTTAAACTGAATTTAATCTGACCGGTGAGAGCTACTTACTTCTAATATGCTGGATTGATGTGGACTGTTTCTGGAGTTGTGCACCAGAGAGGTCAGCAGCAGACTGCAGCATAAGGTCTGACAGTGGTGGTTGTGGATCCCGTGAAGCAGAGCAAAGTGTATAGTTCCGCAACCCACTGTCTACCTAATCATCTACATGACGCTACTGTATCCCTCTCAACTACCCCAGCCCAACATGATCCCCAATCTTGACCCAAATACAAATAATGGTCCCAACATGTCTTCACACTGAATAATTCCCCCAACACACCCCTCAAATAGCCCTCTATTAAAGTATGAAGGTTCCCTCATAGCCCTCCAAGTATTATCATGCCCCAACAGAGCCCTCCAAATATTATAATGGCTTCCATATGGTATAATTGGTTCCATATATTATAATGCATCATCTATGGTCCTCCATATATTATAATGCACCCAATATTCCTCCTTATATTTTAATGCACCGCATAGTCCTACATATATTATAATGCACCCCCATAGCCCTCCATATAGTATAATGCAACAGCATAGCCCTCCATATAGTATAATGCACTCCATAGTCCTCCATGTAGTATAATACACCCTATAGTCCTCCATATAGTATAATGCACTCTCAAAGCCCTCCATATATTATAGTGCACTCCATAGCCCTCCGTATACTATAATGCACCTCATAGCCCTCTATATAGTATAATGCACCTCCATAGTTCACCATATATTATAATGCACCTCACAGACCTCCATATACTATAAGCACCCTCATATACTATAATGCACCCCCTTAGTTCTCCATATATTATAATGCACCTCATAGTCCTTTATATACAAAAAAGCACCCCCATATACTGTAATGCACTGCCCATACTCCTCCATACAGTATAATGCACCCCATTGTCCTTCATAAACTAAACAGCACCTCCATAGCCTTTCATATGTTATAAAGCACCCTTATATACTATAATGCATCACCCATAGTCCTCTGTACAGTATAATGCACCCCCATTGTCCTTCATATACAATATAGCACCTCTATAGCCCTCCATATATTATAAAGCACCCCTATATACTATGATGAACTGCCCATAGTCCTCCGTACAGTATAATGCACCTCCATAGTCCTTCACATACTATACAGCACCCTCATAGCCCTTTATTTATTATAATGCACTCCTATAGCCCTACAAATATTATAATGCACCATCCATAGTCCTCCAATACTATAATGCATCGCCCATTGTCCTTCATATACTATAAAACACCCCCATAGTCCTCCATATAGTATAATACACACCCATATTCCTCCATATAGTATAATGCACCTCATAGTTCTCCATATAGTATGATGCACCCCCTTAGTTCTCCATATATTATAATGCATCCCATAGTCCTCCATATACTATAAAGCACCCTCATATAATATAGGGCAGCCCCTTAGTTCTCCATATATTTTAATTCACCCCATAGTGATCCATATATGGGTCATTCCATGTCAAGTGATCCAAAAATGAATATTTTTTTTCCCTGACGTCTTCAGATTTTTAACATTTTTTTTCTATATGAAGTACAACTTTAGTTAATTACAAAAAAAAAGTTTTGAATTTTTTTCTTCATCAGTTAATTTTTTACAGCTATTTAAAGTTTTAAAAAAGTGTGAATTTTGTCCTGGTATGGCTTTAATTTTTTTTTATCTCGGGCTAGAAATAAGATAATGAAGCAGGAGAGGCATCATTTTACTCAGAACGATAACAGCTTTCATTTGATATGTCACAAGACTATATTTTTTTATATTTTGTTTGGGAAAAATCAAATTCAAAATTTTGATGTGCAATTGTGAAATAAATGTTAGTTTGAAAATTGTGAAAAAATACCTGTGTGTTACTTGTGTTCTTGGTTATATTTGTGCAGAGATTCAACTTGGGACCTGTCAAATTTACATATTTTTATTTTATGGTTGTATGAGTTATTACAACTTATTGAATAAAACATTTATATGCAACAAAAAAGAAACACAAAACACAAATCCCGTAAGTGCCAGGATAAATATATCTTAATGATCAGAACACAATGCTCAGCATTTTCAACCTGAATGCATTGAACAAACCAAAAGAAAAAAGGTGATCATATGCTCAAGTGTGATTAAACAAGATTAAAAGAACCAAAAATGTTAACCCCTATTTATACATCTAAATTTGTTTTTTATTATATCACTAAACATGTCATTTATGAAGTGTTCTATATGAAGTACAACTTTAGTTAATTACTAATAAAAAGTTTGGAATTTTTTTCTTTATCAGTTAATTTTTTACAGATTTTTAAAGGTTTAAAAAAGCGTGAATTTTGGCCTGGTATGGCTTTACATTTTCTATTATATCTCGGACTAGAAATAAGATAGAGAAATAAAATAAACACCATTCTACTCAGAACTGTCAAGGCTTTTGCCAGATATGAAACAAGAGTATCTTTGTTAATTTTTTACCCATGCGATCGTAAACTCAAAATTTTAAAACACATTTCCAAAAAATCGGCATAATTTAAAATTTTCCAAAACTGCCCATGTGTCTGTATTGTTTTGATATGTTACAGCTCAGAAGCAGGAGAAAGCTTTGTTAGGGCTCACCCTGAGAATGAACAATATTGTATTGAATATTGTACAAACCAAGACTACGAAGAGGAGGAGAGTTTGTTAAAACATCGGTTACAGGAAGCAGAACCCATCAAAGGGACTCAGCAATAAAAACAAGGATGTTTTCATTCAGTAAAGACAGTGAAGTCCATGATGTGGTAGAAGGCGGCACAAGATTGGCAATGGATGACATAACTGGCTATGTGACCTGTGAATATGGTTGGCGCTGGTGGCTGGCTACTGTACTATCCAAAGACTGTAAAAAATGAAGAAGTAGAATTGACTTCATTGCATCCTTCTGGTCCAGCGCCATCATTTGTGTATCCAAGAAAGCCAGACATTTTAAAAGTGCACAAAAGTCAGATAATAACTCAGGTGGAGCCGAACACAGTGACAGGCTGTACATACTGTGACACAAAAGGAAATGGCGATTGCTAGTAAGCGCTTATGGACAAGATTACATTTCACCCACTAGAAGGGACACATTTATGATAAAAGGCCACTTTAAAAACGTACTATTAATTGTTTGATTAGTTGATCTTGTTTAATCAAACTTGAGGATATGATCACCTTTTTTCTTTTGGTTTGTTCAATGCATTCAGGTTGAAAATGCTGAGCGTTGTGTTCTGATGATTAAGATGGATTTATCCTGGCACTTATGGGATTTGTTTTTTTGTGTTTCTTTTTTGTTGCATGTAAATGTATATTTGTGCAGAGATTCAACTTGGGACCTGTCAAATTTATATATTTTTTATTTTATGGTTGTATGAGTTATTACAACTTATTGAATAAAAATTCAATAAGTTGTAATAACTCATACAACCATAAAATAAAAAATATATAAATTTGACAGCTCCGAAGTTGAATCTCTACACAAATATAACCAAGATCACAAGTAACACACAGGCATTTTTTCACAATTTTCAAACTTACATTTATTTCACAATTGCGCATCAAAATTTTGAATTTGATTTTTCCCAAACAAAATATAAAAAAATAAAGTCTTGTGACATATCAAATGAAATCTGTTACCGTTCTGAGTAAAATGATGCCTCTCCCGCTTCATTATCTTATTTCTAGCCCGAGATAAAAAAATCTAAAGCCATACCAGGCCAAAATTCGCACTTTTTTAAAACTTTAATTATCTGTAAAAAATTAACTGATTAAGAAAATAATTCAAAACTTTTAATTTGTAATTAACTAAAGTAGTACTTCAAATCTAATATATAAAGCTGAATGTGTGTGTGTATGTATGTATGTGGGTATGTATGTCCGGGATTGGCATCTACACCATCGCAACTACAGCCACAAAATTTTGCACAGTCACACGTCTGGACCCCGAGAGCGTCATAGGCTATGTTGTGAGGCAAAATTTTAACCCCGCGCATTCCAATTCACCAAACAATTTTGCCCCTATCTACATAATGGGGAAAAAGTGAATGGAAAATCGACAGCTGTCAGCTATAGCCACAAAATTTTGCATAATCACACATAATGGGGAAAAAGTGACAGTTACCAGTTGACAGTTGTGAATGAGAGGGGCTTAATGATAGCGCCAAAGACTAACAGCACATACCAGCATATAGTCACTAAGGTGGGGCCCCAACATGGGATATTCACCACGCTTGGGGACATGTATACACACGCACACAAAGAGTAACAGCAAGTGTATAGTCGCTAATATTGGATACTCACCACGCACCCGAACAAACACACACACCACAAAGAGACACACACAACACAGAGACACACACACACCCCCACGGGGACACACACCCTATAGCAGCACATGCACTCACCCCACATGGACACACACACAACTCAGACACACACACCACACAGACCCCCCACAGAGACACACACACATAGCCACCCTATAGGGACACATGCACTCACCCCACAGGGACACACACACCACAAACAGACACACACGCACAACACAGACCCCCCCCCCACAGGGACACACACGCATACACACCCAATAGGGACACATGTCTCACCCCACAGGGACACACACACCACAAAGAGACACACACAACACAGAGACACACATACCCCACAGAGAACCCCCCCACAGGGACACACAGACATACACACCCTATATGGACACATGCACTCACCCCACAGGGACACACACACACCACAAAGAGACACACACAACAGTAACACACACCACACAGACCCCCCCCACAGGGACATACACACCCTATAGGAACACATGTACTCACCCCACAGGGACACACACACACACACACCCCAGGGATACACACACCACACAGACAGACACAGATGTGCACAAATCACCTCACACAACTCGCCTCATACGTGTGCTATCTTTAATTTCCAAAAACATCTGGTTAAAAACAGCCAATGTGCAACACATGTGCCATATAGGGAATTAAGGCAGATGTCAGTCACAGGAGCTGTATATTATGTGTATGTGTTGGGTAACATATACTGCCCGGCCAGGGGGAGGCTTTACTGTTGGCTGGAGATTTATTAGGCTGCCTATAGCAACCAATCACAGCTCAGCTTCTATTTTCTTACAGGTCATTAATATGACATATTCAAATTCTATTTTGTTATAGCTAACAGCAGTCATTTATTAACCCGGGCGTAGCCGGGTACTACAGCTAGTAGAAAATAAAATTAAAAAAATCTAAAGACGTCAGGTAAAAAAAAAAATCATATTTAGATCACTTGATATGGAATGAATGACCCATTGACGCTATTAATAGTAAAATATTTTAAAATATGATCCCATCGCGATCCCAACTTGAAATTTGGTACACATGTGGCTAGGAGCACAGCAGACATATAGGCAATTTTTGAAATATTTAAATGATGCCGATTTTTCGTAAATGCATTTTAAAATTTTGCGTTTGTGATCGCATGGGTAAAATATTAACAAAGATCCTCTTGTGACATATCTGGTGAAAGCCTGTACAATTCTGAGTAGAACAGTGTTTATTTTGTCTCTCTATCTTATTTCTAGCCTGAGTTATGAGGAGAAATGTAAAGGCAGGCAACCCAGAAATTTGCACTTTTTTCGAACTTTGAAAATCATTTAAAAAAAAAATTTTTTTTTTAATTTTTCTCTTCACATTTTGCATTGTCTGACATGCTATTATCAAATAACAAAATCTCAAAAGATTTAAAAATATAGAGGTAATAATCATTGGTTCTCTTGACATGGAATGGCCCATACACTATACAGCACCTCCATAACCCGCCATATATTATAAAGCACCCCCATATACTATAATGCACCACCCATAGTCCTCCGTACAGTATAATGCACCCCCATTGTCCTTCATAAACTATACAGCAACCAAATAGCCATCCATATATTATAATGCACCCCCATAGCCCTGCATATACTATAAAGCACTCCCCCATATATAAAAGCATTTCCTCAGCCCTCCATATATTATAATGCATCCCCCATATAAAGCATTCCCCCATATATATACAGCACCCCCATATATATATACAGCATGCTCCCATATATATACAGCACTCATTAATAAATGTACCATCTGTATTACTCCATATTTTTTATGTTGCTTTATTGCTTTTATGTTTAGCAGCATTAGTTGGTGACTTAAGAGATGAATGGTCTTTTTGTGGGTGCAGGTTGGTGGCCACTGAAATTTTGTGCACTATGATGGTTGCCTCATTATTGAATCCTCGCTATCTTATCTCTATCTTGATCTTTTTGTGGTATTAAGTCCATGGCTGGGTATCCTTTTTAGTCCTGTCAAACATTGATTCACAATAAGGGGGACTCTTATTTTACAAGGTCAATAAATGAGACTATACTCATTATGTGAATTTGTAAGAGATATTTCTGATGTATTACTAAACACAATTTTATTATAGGTTTCGGGATGTACCTGATGGCACCTATACATTGAACCACATAAACCTAACCTACAGTGGGAGGGTTGGTATATAATTGGGGTTATCCTTACTAAATTATTTTATTGTAACCTTGCTTTGTGCCTGAATCTAAGAATTGTTTGTTTCCCTCTATTTTCAAGGATTAACACAACTTGGATTGTGGTTCTTCTGGCTATTTACTATTCCCATAGGCCCCTGATACCTGAGCCCTTATGCGTTGGGTGAAAACCTCTGCCATCCATTTGGGAGAGGAATGCAGAATTTATTTTGAACGAATCCTGTTTGGCAAAAACATCAATGTTACTCACTGGCTTTATTTCCCTATAATCAGGGACTTTGCACTGGTGTTTGGAATAATATGTGAGCAGCCCTAGACATTTCTTTTGGGGGTGATTTGTGCTTTTTGCATGGTTGATTCTCTTGGATATTCTATTGTTCATCTGGACATATATCCTATGTTCATTTGGTCATTTGCTGACTTCACTATGACTGTGGACTGTGTAGGGGCCCCTATCACTCCCATCTTGAACAAAAGATCACACTCCCAGTAGAACAATCTGCAGACCCTAGTACAGTGCATGGTCTACTAGGACCAGTCTACGGTGAGCAGGAGCACCATTTTACTGTTAATTAGGGTGCTGACCCCGGTTCCTAGGTAGGCTATAGGGTATTACCACCACGTGTTTCCCTACCTAGTTGTTTAATAGGCATTTACTATCTTTTTGCTGGATTTATATCATGAGTGTAATATTTTCAGCACCTTAATAAAATTATTATCTGGGAATTGTTTTTTTTTTTATTTTATCTAAAATAAAATCTATATATCTATCTAGAGGAAGGGAAAAAAAACAGACAGCACTTCCTAGACGATTAAAACACAAGTGCAGAGCTGTAACAGTGAATTACCGTATATACTCGTGTATAAGCCGACCCGTGTAAAAGCCGACCCCCCTACTTTAGGGAAAACCTATTGACTCGTGTATAAGCCGAGGGTGGACCCCAGCACAGGTATACAGCCCCCAGCAGTGTGGTATGCAGCAGCCTCCCCAGTGGTAGTATACAGCAGCAGCCCCAGTGGTATATACAGCAGCAGCCCCAGTGGTAGTATACAGCAGCCCCAGAGGTATATACCGCAGCCCCAGTGGTAGTATACAGCAGCCCCAGTGGTAGTGTACAGCAGCCCCAGCAGTATATACAGCAGCCCTGGGGGTTTACAGCAGCCCTGGTGGTATACAGCAGCCCCCAGGGGTGATACAGCAGCCCCCAGGGGTGATACAGCAGCCCCCAGGGGGGATACAGCGGCCCCCAGGGGGATACAGCGGCCCTGGGGGTATACAGCAGCCCCCAGGGGTGATACAGCGGCCCCCAGGGGGGATACAGCGGCCCTGGGGGTATACAGCAGCCCCCAGGGGTGATACAGCGGCCCCCAGGGGGGATTACAGCAGCTCCCAGGGGGAAGATTACAGCTGCCCCAAATGCTGGCACTCGCCCCCCTTGTAAGGGCCCCCCCCCGCTGCTTAACTTACCATCCCGGTCTTCTGCACAGCGCCGCTCCTCGGTGCTCCGTTCTCCATGCTCCGTCCTCGTTGCATCCGGGATCCCCGGCCGTCGCGCGATGACGTCATATGCCTGCGACGGGCGGGAATCCCGGATGTAGCAGGACGGAAGAATGAAGAACGGAGCACCGAGGAGCGGCGCTGTGCAGAAGACCGGGATGGTAAGATACGCAGCGGGGGGGGGCCCTTACAAGGGGGGCGAGTGCCAGCATTTGGGGGCATATATGCACTGTTTCCCCCTGCCGCTGATTGACAGGGGGAAGCAGTGCATATATAATGAGCGGCCCCACGTGACGGGGCCGCTCATACAGCAGCCTCCCCCCGCCTCCTCCAGCCTCCACAGCCCCCACCACCATATTGACTCGTGTATAAGCCGAGGGGGAGACTTTTCAGCCCAAATTTTGGGCTGAAAAACTCGGCTTATACACGAGTATATACGGTACATAATATTGAATATAGAAAAAAATTGCTGTAGTCTTTCAATATTATGTTATTCAGTGTTACAGCTCTGCCCCTGTGTTTTAATCCTCTAGGAAGTGCTGTCTGTTTTTTTTTTCCCTTTCTCTATATTCTTTTCTGTATATGTGTAGTTCACTGACTCCATTGCGTGTGTGTTTTTGATGTTTTGTAAAATATTTCTCTGTTTGTTACAACTTCATTCCAAATTAGTGCATATGATTATTTAATATGATGGCATCAGATACTATATTAGTAGAATTTTATCCTTTGTTTCTTTAGGTGGTTGATTGGAAGCAAACCCAAAATCGCCATATTGTCCTGTTCATATTGAGTATATATAAGAAGGTCTTTTGAACCTTGTGTTTCATTAATATTAAAAATAAAATTTTTTTTTTACATGCACCAGTTTGTTGTAAAACATTATAATTTATGAGCAGTGGACCGATTGTGATTGGTTGTGTGAATTTTATGGGTGTCTGGTATATGTGTGTATGTGCTGAGCTCTCAGGTTCACCCCTGTGACTTTCAGCATACTGCCACATCAACAGCTATGGTTTTGGCCTAATTAGGGGAGATATCTTGGCTGGTTCCAGTATTACCTATAGTTAAATTCTGGGTCCCTGCTACTACTATTATATGAATGCCCGCTAAGTAAGTTTAGAATAATAAAAAGCCCGAAGAGTTTAATTAATCTTTATAGTTATATGGGCAAAATATCGGTGACCAACCAGCATCAAAGATGGCGGCGGTGGAACTAGATGCACGTGCGCATGCGCGATAACATAATGATGTAATAGGAGGCGTGGCCTGCAGCAGCATGTGAGGACGTGGATCCCTGAGCTCCTGTGCCCACAGACAAGCTACTGGGAATTTTTGCCTTTTTAAAGGCAAATTGTCTCATCAAAGCGACAAGACCTGTAAGATCTAATCTTTGGGCTTCTTTTGAACCCTTTTGAGATCAATTCTGAGAGGAATTCACCTCAGGACACCTTGAAATCTGGCCCCTCAGAGGAGTGATGGAGACTCCATTTTAAGACTACTGGTCACCTCATAATAATATCCTCCTATTGTCTGTTAAAAGTCAGGAATTGACATTTCAGGTCGTAATTCTGAAATTATACTGGTTTTTACCTTTATTCGGCTGAATTTGTAATGATTTTTACCTCAAGACACTGCCTGAAGTCTATTTGTTTGTTTTTTTTTGTTGTTTTTTTTCCTCACATGAGAGTGAAGGTGGCGCCATTTTGTGATCACTGAATGCTTCATAATAATACTCCTGTCACCCATAAATCATCTGAAATTGACAACACAGGTCACAGTTTACTGAAGTAATATTAGACTTCGTCTTTCTGGACCAGAAGATCTTGTCTTGGTGATATATTTATCAATATCTTATTCTGCTTTATTTTCAATACACAGCCTATGCTATCTCTGACATGGGCTTTTTTATTCACTTCTCTCATTAGTTTTTGGAGATTTTATTGTTTTGGTCTATTAAGTTTGTTCTTAGACCATTTTCTGCTATTCTGTGAGGAAAACTGCCATTTTTCTCAGGGGAGTAGTGGAGACGCCATCTTTGATTTGCTGATTGCGGCTTTCCCGGAGGATGCCAATTTACTACACAAACGGATTTTCCTCACTGTAAGATCCGGACCTCTGAGGTAAATTTTCCCTCATATGCATTTGGATAGCAACAGTGACAGGTACAGGAGGCGTGGGGGTCTACTAAAAGATGAGCTGCTGTCCTGATTGAGGAGATTTAATATAAGTGACTAGACTGAGACATCCCTGCAGCCTTCTTCATAGACTATCTGGTCATACTATTTTGGATGCTCCTTGCTTAGTTACATACTTGCATAGGGTGGGGAGAATACCATTCTACATATTGGACAATTCATGAGTCTGAAGGGGAGATATATAACCTTTCTAGTCCTAGTGTTACACTAAGACTTCAGGAGACTCTTTTTTGCTACTCATTTGTTTTTTTGCAAGCTGTTGCCTTATAACTTCTTCCATCTTTGCGTGCTACTACATCTCCAAGAAGGACTTCTTCAATCAAGCGGGGTTGGCGGGCCTCCAACGTATCCGAGCTATGTAGATGGATCCTGTTGTCTGAGGTTTCTACATGATCCGACCACTCCTGGGAGGGATCTCTTCAATCAAGCGGGGTCGGCGCGCCTCCAACGTATCCGAGCGTCCGGTGTCGAGGAGTCAACTAAACAGCTATTCTTTTATGGGGATGTGCTGTTGGGGTACACCTTTATATTAATCTGCATATTGATGTTTGACTCTGTTTCTTGTGGATAAAGGTAGTTTGGGTGGTAGTTGTTGAGTCTTGGGTGGGGTGATCTTTTCATCTTCTAATTGGGGGAGAGAGCTATTTACTTTATACTCTGAGTCCGTATTTACAGATAATTGTACTTCATTTCTGTTCCTTGGCTCTAGTATTGTGGAAGTCTATTACCTAATTGTAATTGTTTTTGGCTCAATATAGTTTACTGGAGCTGGCTATAGAGACTTACTATACATACTTTGATATTCTTAATTTCTTAATTTATATACCTCAATTTATACGGTATACTAGTCCTAATGTCTCCCAAGCCTAAACCAAACGTTACTTCCAAAAATTCCACTGGTGAACTGGTGGAGGCTAGTCCACAGAGTGCGAACACTATGCCTTCCTCGGCCTACCATAGTAACCAGTCAGAAAGTGGCAGTAAAGATTCCTTACCAGTGGAGAATAGTTCAGAAGAATGGAAATCCACACCTATGATTTATGAATCTACCCAGGCAAACTCAAAAAGAAAAGAAATGGAAACTATATCCAGATCACATGATGGCTCTAATTTTCGGGAAGATTATGACTCAGCTCGAAACCCTCAAACCAAGAGCCCGGTGAGACAAAGAATGAAGACCTCAAGGAAAGACACAGATCCTCTCTCCAACCTTGACGATGGACAACTATCAGATAGAGATTTCTTGGTTAAAGTATTTGCTGATTTTAAAAAATCTTTGAGAGACGACATTGATGAGATTAAACATTCGGTGGCCTCGATAGTTTCCAGAACAGAAAAAACAGAGCAAGCCATTGAGGAATTAAAAACGGAGTGCATTGACTCTAGAAAATCTCAAGACAGGGTGACTAATGAAATTAAAGTTCTGAAGGATAGTGTCACGCTGGGAGTGGGGAAGACACCCAGCGTAGGATAACGACGGGGGGGGGAATAAGGAGTCCCTAACGCTAAGGGCACAAGAAGGAGACGGTGACCCCTAGACTTCCTAGAGCTGACCCTGTCTGCCCTAACGTCCCTATACAGTCTCCTCAACTGTCGCCGACCACGAACCTCGTCCCTCTCTGATCCTAGCACTATCTTATCTAAGGATCAGAGGGAGAGGTGCACTAGACCCCTCCACTATCAACTAAAGACAAACACCAGGGAAGACAGACATTTGGGAAAAGGAAACACTTATCTGACAGCAGAGCTCAGCAACCTCCACAACCTCCGCGTCTGCTGGAGCAAGGATAATGAGTGCACAAGGAACTATCACCTACACCGAGGAAGGGTAATGAACCTCCTTATAAAAGTGGAAGGAATCTGCTGGGTCCTAGTGACCTACAATATTGGTGGATAAAACCAGACCGAGCACAAGACCTCCACAGCCGTCCCCCCATAACAGCGAGATCCCATCACACCCTCTCTCCATCTACACAGAAGGTAAATGCCCCTGAAAGAGACGGACCATCCTCCACCATTATGGCTGGTGGGCCACACGCTGGGATCGTCTGCGCGTGGCCTCCACCCTGTCATCCGTGCCACCCGTGACAGATAGGTTAGCAGATAGAGAGGACCGGGACCGCAGGAATAACCTGAAATTTAGAGGAATTCCCGAAAAGATAAAGCAGGATAACTTGATTAATTACGTGAAATCTCTCACTAGAAAAATTGCTCCCTCACTGGAAAATATGGAGTATTTTATAGAAAGAGCCCATAGATTGCCAAGGCCCTCGCATCTTTCGGACGATGTCCCGAGGGATGTGATAGCTAAATTTAGCTTCTATCAAACCAGAGATAAAGTGACAACTTTCTTAAGAGATAATAAATCCCTACCTCCACCTTACGACGGGATTCAAATCTTCACAGGAATCTCCTTCGGGGGGCGTGGCTAGGGCAGCAGAGGGAGCAGACGTGTTGGACTACAGCTCCTGCACCAAAGCCACAAAAAAGCATACAGAAAAGGCAAAAACTGCTAAAAAAACGGGGATTTCGGCTCCCCCATGTCTGTGGAGTGAGAAGGACCTCATCTCCCCCGGTGGGGACCCGGAGACTAAAGCAAAGGAGCCCCTGAGGCGGTCGGGAGCGGGAGTGAGCTGCGCGCACGGAGGCGCCATCTTCTTGCCAGACCCACCTCGTGGGTCTCCCTCCCTCAGGCACTGAATAAGTAGTGGTGGAGTGGTGAAGCCGGAGAGCCCTGGGAGACAGCAGGCAGCACACAAAGCCGTGCGCACCACCGGTGAGAAGCATCAGAGGAGATAAGGTGCGGGGGCAGAGGTGGTGATAAAAGGAGCGGAGGGGGCTGCAGGGAGAGGAGGGAGGCTGGAAGAGATCTGCCAGGAGGGACACCCCTGGAAGTAGCAGGGGAGCAGCACTGCCTGCTATAGAAGGTGGTGGGGGGGCTAGGGGAAGGAGGAAAGCAGCAAGATTGCCCCCAGGGAAAGCACCCACAAGGAGACATCAGAGTGACTCCATTAAAGTGCCTCCAGGCAGTTGTAAAGCACCCAGCAATCAGAGCCCCACAGGACACATACCACCCTACCAAAGAACAGTAAATACCTTTTATAATGCAAAAGAGGGGAAGGATTCCACCGAGAGTCTGCCTGGGGCCCCATTGTGGAGGTGAATGTGTAACAGCTACAGAAGAAAATCCCCTCCCCTGCAGCTTTCCCACTAAAGACGGTCTCCATTTTTATAGTACAAAAAAGAACTGAATAGAGACGCCACCTGGTGGTCATTCTGAAACTTTATCCATCACATTATTTCCAAACTAAGCTTGCCACCTTGAGACCAGTTAGAGATACTACACCTGGTGGGACTCCTTTCCATACAGAAAGGATAACACAGTCTGCAGACACCATCTAGTGGCTCTCTGGTTGAACTGCCAGTACACAACTTGAAGCCTATAACAAACTATAAAACGCCCTTTTCGGCTTCCAGTTCCGGCGCCTGCATGGAGGGTCGCAGGTGAAGAAGATCCGGAGCCCGCTGCAGACACCGCAACAAATCCCCGGACTCGGACATCCCAAAGAGCAAGTCACAATGAGCGGGGTGAAGGGGCCCACATCACACACCATGGATCGGTATGTGACGAGGGGCAAAGAAGGAGAGGGGAGCGGCGCGGTCCGTGAGGAGCTGCAGAGGGATGGCGCGCGGTCAAATATGGCGGCGATGACGAGAAGTGAGGGAGAAGGCTCACAGCTACAGATCCCATATGTCTCTGGGGGGGAAGACAGAGGAGAGGAGCTGGTCGGAGGGAAGCACCCTGAGGGAGATGGCACTATCACAACCCCAGCGTCCACAAGGCAGGAACACTTAGATATGGGGAGAAATATGCCTACCACAGAGATGCTGGGCTCAAAGGAGACCCCAAAGCACGCAATGGACTATAAATCACTGGCCAAAGCAATTGCCCAATACCTAATTGATGACTTTAAAACGGCGGTTTCAGAGCTGATAGCTGCGTCAACTAAGAACATGGCTTCCAAAATAGGACGCCATGATCAACAATTACAGGAGGCAGAAGCCAGGATTTCAACAGCTGAAGACAGGGTGATTGAGTTGGAACACCAAGTCCAAGATCTACAGAAACAAATGGAGTTTTCGGTGACCAAACTAGATGATATAGAGAACAGGGCCCGCAGGAACAATCTGAAAATAGTTGGTCTCCCTGAAAGTATCTCCCATGCTCTCCTAGAAGATGTATTTGAAGTTGAACTGCCGAAAGCTTTGGGGTTGTCCCACAGGTGCAAAACTGAATGCACCCATAGAATAGGCCCCCCCAGGGATCCCCTGCAAGCGGAGGGGAGAAGCAGCTCCACTCAAAGCAAAGAAGCCAAAAAAACCTCGCCACGCTATCGCGAAATATCTAAATCATAGAGACAAAGAAGAGATCTTGCGCGCTTATAAAGCCAAGAGAAACCCGCTTGTGATCTTGGGACATAAAGCTCTATTATTTGCGGACTATTCCATAGAAGTGTCCCGGCGTAGGAGAGCATTTGGGGAGGTCTGCACCACTCTGTACAAGAGAAATATTCGTTTCCAGCTCAACTACCCCGCAACTCTACGCTTCAGGTCTTCTGAGGGACAATTGCTTTCCTTTACGGATCCTAAGGAGGCGCTACTGGTGCTTGAAAGGGGCAACGGGTCACCTCGCAGAGAAAGATCATCATCAAATAGCCCTGAACAGACGAGGAAAGATCCGGATGCGAGCTCCAACTCTAACTGCACGCAGACTCGAAATCGGGACACAGTGAGATCTTACACATTGCGCTCAGATACCCTACCGGGTGAGGGGAAGATGGGACCGAACACCCCGAAACAACAACGTCAATCCATTACTACCGGTAGATGGAACAAAAAAAAGCTGTGACATTTTGCTTGCTCGGCTCTACTGCCGGTTTCGCAGTGAAATCTTCATGAGGTTAAAGAAGAGGAGCTGTTGGGAAATGTCGTGGAAATTATGGAAGGATAGATGAGGCGTCTGTGGTTTTGTTTTTTTTTTTTTTTGTTTTTTTTCTTCTTTCTATTTACTGCAGGTTTGAGGCGCTAAGATTGGTCAAGTTACTTGCTTCCCGACTGCCCTGCAAGGGAAAGACGATTATAAATGTGTCACCCCTGTTCGGGTTCTCCTCAGGTGATACAAACTCCCTATTGATCTAGGAATGACTTAACTACGCTTTCAAGAATTCGAGATGCTATGCAAATTTTATTTATATGTGGCGGATGTTGTTTCACTACTGCTCACTATCCGATTTCTTTTTTTTTTTTTTTTTTCAATTGTATTTTTAGTAATAGAAGTTCGGGATTGATATACTTGAATTTATAAATTCATTGTTTATTTAAAATTTATAATTGGTGTTTGTGGCGGGCTAGTGATACTTGTGGCTAATTCCAGGCAGGAAAAAAGTGGAGTCAATAGTCGATGACAAAGGGAGGGAAGGGGGGGGAGGTTCTATAGGATTTTTCTAAAAGGAAAAGGGTTAATTGAAGATGTCTACCTAGTTCTAATTCATCTACGCATAGACCGCATAGGCCGGATTACATATGTAAAAAGTTTGGGAACTTTGCTCCAGCCCCCTGAGAAGAAATGTTGGGAGTTAACCAAAAGCCATTACAATTCCTCTTTTTGCTGGGAAAATGGTTAGATGGGTGTCCTGGAATGTGAAAGGGCTGCGTTCCCCAGCAAAACGCATGATGGTCCTCCGCCATCTCAAGAGACTCCATACTGACATTGCCATGCTCCAGGAGACCCATCTGACATCTGAGGAATTCTTCAGACTTAAAAAATTGTGGGTGGGGGAGGTCTATGGTTCCAGTGCTGCCAATAGAAAAGCTGGAGTTTTGATATTAATCAACAAATCCTTAGCACACACAGTTATCAATACGCAATCAGACCAAGAGGGCAGACTAATTCACATGACAATACAAATACATGATGACATGATTAGCGTCTACAATCTCTATGCCCTAATGTAGCTCAGAAGACTTTTTTGAATACAATTCAGAACTTGCTCCTGACAGATCATGAAAACAATAGACTAGTAGGGGGGGATTTTAATTTGGTCCTCAGTGAAGAAGAAGATAGGAGACATGGCAGGCCCCTGGTGTCCGGACCCCGCAGGGATTCAACCCCCTATAATGACAGTTTTCTACAAATCTTCTCCACTGACTGCAATTTAAAAGATGTATGGAGAACATTACACCCTTTAGACAGAGAGTATACTCACTACTCTCACTCTCATGACTCATGGTCTAGATTAGACATGTTCTTTACCTCACCCGCGATTTTCCAGAGAGTAGCTGAGATAAAAATCGAGACTATGGTCATCTCCGATCACTGCTCCTTAGTCATGGAATCTAGAGACATAATACAAAAGGGCACTGACTACTTGTGGAGGTTCCCAGACACTATGACACGTGAGGAAAACTTTATTAAATGTTTGGGGGAATGGTGGTCGGAGTTCTCTCTCAATAATGGCGCTCATCGTGAAGACCCCACTCTCTTCTGGGAAACTGCAAAAGTAGTTCTTCGAGGTAACGTCATGGCATATACCATGAGACTTAAAAGAAGGGTTAGAGAACAGTATTTAAAAGCTAGCGAGGCAGTGAGAGGGGCATACTCTGCATACAAATCAGTAATGAACGATTTTAATAGGGAAAGGTGGTTGTCAACTAAAAAAGACTTTGACTTGTGGGCCAAGAAGCGGGAAGACCTATATAAGAGTAGGCTAGAATTAGACTTACATAAGTTTGGGGATAAAGCTGGCCGTCTATTAGCGCGACTGGCCAAGGGAAGACACAACGCCACCCCAATCAGACTTATAACAGACAAACATGGCAAGACCTGGTCTGATCCAAAAGACATTGTCCAAGTTCTAGGGAAATACTATGCCAATCTCTATAAAGAAGACGGAGGACAGGAGTCTGGGGGAGGAACTTGGTTGGATTCTCTGGAATTGCCTAGGCTCTCCGCAGATGACGAGCAATTCCTAAATGGGGACATTTCAGAGGAGGAGGTAAAGTCAGCCATTGGAATGTTGAATCCTGGTAAGGCACCGGGCCCAGACGGCTTCAATGGCGCCTTCTTCAAGTCTCTTAAAGATCAAATATCTCCTGTTCTGAAAGATTTGTTTAATGATATTCTTCGAGGCAAGCCAATCCCTGAAAGGATGAACGTGGCGCACATTAAGCTAATCCCTAAACCCGAAAAATCACCTACAGACCCAGAAAATTACAGACCCATTTCCCTTATAAATCAAGACCTCAAACAAAAATTCTAGCAGACAGATTGGCACAAATACTGCCTAAGATGATTCCCTCACACCAGGCGGGATTTATTAAAGGACGTTCAACCGTCACTAATATAAGGAAGGCGATGCTTATTTTAGATGCAGTGGGCAAGCAGAACGGGAAGGAGGGGGGGTCTCCGGCCATGATCACCTTAGATGCTGAAAAAGCATTCGATAGCGTGAGGTGGTCATGGCTGGACCTCGTGATGGACTTCATGGGTTTTGTGGGACCCTTTAGGCAGTACTTAACATCGTTGTATGCTAACCCTAAGGCGTGCATTAGCATACCGGGGTTTCTCTCAGATACTTTTGGGCTGGAGAGGGGGACACGTCAGGGGTGCCCATTATCCCCGCTGCTTTTTAATCTTGCTATCGAACCGCTGGCACTCTATCTCGAGTCGCAAAATAGATATGAAGGTCTCAAAATTGGCAGCAAAGAAATAAAGCTCTCATTTTTTGCGGACGACATTATCTTGTATGTCCAAAACCCAGGGAGGGATTTGCCAACTATCTTAACAGATATAGAGAGGTTGGGTAAAACATCTGGTCTACGACTAAACAAAAACAAATGTGAAATTCTTTTCATCAGAAAAGACAAAGACAACCTGTCAGAGAGGGCACTGGGAGGGATCAGAAGGGCTGGTGAGAGCGTTAAATATTTGGGAATCAATCTTGCAAGGACAACGGGACAAATCTATAGATTAAATTTCACACCAATCATTAATAAAATTGTTAAAGAACTGGATGGGTGGAAAAATCTTCCCCTAACACTGTTGGGTCGATGCCACCTCATTAAAATGGTGAGCTTCCCTAGACTGCTCTACCCGCTCCAGACGATACCCATGCTATTAAAACACGTGGACATAAAAAAATTAAACTCAGCATTCTCGAGTTTTCTCTGGAAGGGTAAACGAGCCAGAATATCCATCAATACTTTGCTATTAAGCAAAGAAGAAGGCGGGCTCCAACTTCCTGATATCAGGGGCTACAATCTAGCCTGTTTGCTGCGCAATGTACTTGACTGGGCCAGACATACAAGTAAATTTTCTGATTTTGAGTTGGAAGAAGAGTACGCGAAACCATGGAGTCTTTTCTCATTAGTACATTCTCCCTTCTCACAACTCCCATCTAAGATCAAGCATTCCACTATTTATAGGGATACGATATCATCTTGGAAAGGAGTTAGGAAAAAACTAGGTCTCTCTTGGAAGGTTTCTAAGGGGTTGAACCCGTGGGCATGTCCTGCATTCAGGTTAGGTTGGGAGAACACGCTTTTTAGAGAATGGAAAGCTAAAGGTATAATGAGCATGGGAGATTTACTCCATGTTAGGGAAAGGAGATGGTTGACGGGGGAGGAGGTTTTGATAAAATATGGGCTCGCTAACTTCCACTTATTACAATACCAACAAATACGCCACTCTCTCATGTCTCAACTAATCAATGTCACAGGCGAAGTGACACACTCCCGGTGGGATGGATTGATGGCGCTACCCAATGATGCTACTTCAATCTCATCTATTTATGGTAATATACGAAATGCTCTCACACCGACCACCTCTGACAAACTCTTCAATAAATGGAGAAAACATTATGGGGACCCTGACTTACCTCAAAAAATTTTGGATGGTTGGGCGACAGTTAGAAAATTTATAACTAATGAGAGATGGAGAGATACGCAGTACCGCCTAATGCATGGGACCATTCAGGGGTTTAATATCCCCTCCAAACCGGGATCACAGGAAAGGTGGGTGCATTGTCCCAAATGTAACTCCCCTAAAACAGATCTAGAACACGGGATTTGGCCATGTGGGGATACACGAGCCTTCTGGATAAAAGTTGAGGAAATGACAGCAAGAACTATAGTAATAAACGACTTAACCCAATGCTATGGTTATTCCATGTGAATGAGGGTAATACTGTGAGTCGCCAACCTCACATTCTATTCCATACTATTGCCTTAGTTGCAAAGAGACTGCTGCTTCAAAATTGGCTCAATAGAATGGTTCCAGGGATAGATGCTGTCCATGACACTCTTAAAAAAGTACTATCCCTTGAATCAACAGAAACACTACGCAACACTGATAAATTGGCTAGGAAATTTTTTCACAAGTGGAGACCTTACATCGAACAAGAATTAGCAGATGAGGAGATTAAGCTCTTTATGTGACCCTATAAGAACTCTGGTTGGTATGCTATGGAGAGCCTGGCAGGCACGCTGGGCAAATTGAATTGTGATACTTGATACTTGACATTGATAGTACTTATTCCAAACTATTTTGCTTTATTCACTTGTTAATGGGTAGATGGACCTAATAGAACTAGATAGGCAGACATACTTAGGGAAGGGTTGGGGGGGAATACTGTGAGTTACTTAAATGGAGAATGTTAGGTGGCGTGCCAGAACTGGCAACACTAGAAAGGATGGATTCGCTTATTTGGTTTATTCGGAAATGTCGTTGCTGGACTGATTTTACATTAATTATATATGTTTGCATTCTAATGAGACCCAAACTCATATTACCATACGTGTTTGTACTGCATACTCATATTTTCTCTGTTAATTTTGTTTATGTACGCTACTTGACGTATTCAATAAAAAAAAGATGATTAAAAAAAAAAATCTTCACAGATATTTCTAAAGACACGATGCTGAAGAGGAAATCTTTGAAGCCTGTAACGGACATTCTACGTGCTAAGGAGATCTTGTACAGATGGGGTAGTCCGACCACTAGTGTTATTTTTACATACAAACAGAAATCTTTTGTTATTGAAGATAAGTCTGAGGGACTGAAAGTTTTGAGAAACTTACATCTAACTTATACTTGACGGGTCTTAAGTAGCTCTGTTTGACACTTTAAAGATTTAAGGTCCAATTAGGCACAATGGCCAAAATATTAGCCTTGCAGGAAGTTGAATAACGGTTCCCTTGAACCCTTCCTTATAGTATTGATACTTACATAGTTCTTATTACTAGTTACATTCTGTGTTATAGTTTGCTTCATTTAATAGTTTGTTTCTTTACCTACCTGTAGTAGTTTAGTTTCCCTCCTAATTCTCTCCCTTCCCTCTCCCTCACACTTCCTCAGCTTCATACTTTCATTGCAGCTAGCTTACATACATTTTTAATTCTTCATGGAGACAATGACCACCAGATACCTTTCACTAAATGTCCATGGGTTAAATACCCCTCAAAAAAGGTTCCATGTATGGAAAGAACTTGCGAGACATAAAATTGATTTGGCAGGACTTCAGGAAACTAAATTTTGCCTAGAAAATCCACCAAAGTTTACGAATAAACTATTTCCTCATATTTATTTCTCCTCTAACAAGAAAAAAAAATCTGGAGTTGCCATTTTGATTAGGGATACTCTTAAATTTGAAGAACTTGAGGTCCATAGAGATGATGAGGGCCGATATCTTATCCTAATATGTAAAATAAATGATACTCCTCACATACTTGTGAATTTATACGCTCCTAACAAAGGTCAAATTTCATTTTTAAAAAAACTGTTCAGGACTATCCATGATCATAAGAAAGGCAACCTCTTCATTTTTGGGGACTTTAACGCGGTTCCTAATGCTATGTTTGACTCATCCAATAAAGCCAGGAATACCAATGTCCAGCTTGATCCATTATTTAACCAGGAGGAATTCTATGATGCATTCCGATGCATAAACTCGTCATGTATAGAATTTACTCATTTTTCTGACTCGCATAAATCCTTTGCTAGGATAGATCTAGTTTTGACAGATATCAATTCCTTGCAGAAGATTAAATCAATAGAAATACTTCCTAGATCTTGGTCGGATCACTCTCCAATAATCTTCGTTACTACAGATGGGGCTTCTTATACTGGGCGGAAACTCTGGAGAGCAAATTCTTTTCTATACCACCATCCAGATTATAAATCCAAAATTCAAAGTATATTACAATATTACTTTAAAGAAAATGATTTGGGAGATATGCCTATTCCAACTTTATGGACTGCCCATAAGGCACTGATTAGAGGTCATCTAATTCAATTAAATTCTCTCCTAAAAAGAAAATTAACTAAAGATACGGCTTCCATCATAAGTAAGATAAAAGACTTGGAATCGGAGGTGATTCGGACCAAGAAAAATTCCATCTTTGGTGACAATCTTCAATTGAGGGTTGAACTAAAATCCCTTTTAACTGCGGAATTTGATAAGCTTTCCCACATTACTAAATCTAATTTTTATAATTGTACCAACAAACCCTCCAAACTATTTGCCAAATTGATAAAAATACGAAGGGCCAAAACGAGAATTCTACAGATCAGGAATAAACCTAATTCTATAGTCAAATCCCCTGCAGAAATTTCAGATGCCTTTGAAGTTTATTACAAGAAGTTATATAACTTAGGAAAGGAGCCCGGGGAAGTTGATCCCTGTGCTGTGGAAATGGCTTCGTTTTTAGACTCTATTCAACTTCCTTCTTTGACATCTGACCAGTTAAAATTCCTAAACTTACCCTAGACTGAAGCTGAAATCTCTGATACTATTGCGTCCCTAAAGAAATGTAAGTCTCCTGGGCCTGACAGGTTACAGAACGAATACTATATTGCCTTTAAAGATATCCTTGTCCCATATTTAACTAGGTTAATCAATTTCCTCACTACTGACCAGAGTAGTCTTCCCAAGGAAATGCAAGAAGCAGTGATTACGGTTATCTCAAAAGATAAGGGTGATACTGAGAATGTAGCTAACTATAGACCCATATCGCTCCTGAATTCAGATCTAAAAATTATTAGTAAAACTTTAAATAACAGACTAAAACAAGTTATCTCGACACTCCTTCACGGGGATCAAGTGGGTTTCGTTCAGGGAAGGGGAAGATCGGATGCTACTAGACGGGCGTTAAATTTAATAGATTTTATAGAGAGAACTGGGACTCCAACCCTAGTGGTCGCTGTCGACGCGGAGAAAGCGTTCGACAGGGTCCACTGGGGGTTCCTCTTTGAGGTTTTGAGGAGGTTTGGCTTTGGGGGTAATATAACTAACTTAATTAATTCGCTTTATTCTAATCCGAGTGCGAAAATCATAACAAATAACTTTTTGTCAAAAGACATCTTGCTAACGAATGGTACACATCAAGGTTGTCCCCTTTCCCCTTCTCTCTTTAACCTCTTTATTGAGTCGTTAGCGGAAAAAATACGTACTCATCCTTTGATAAAAGGCATTCCCATTTCTATGAGACAATTTAAGATTAGTTTATTTGCTGACGATATCCTGGTAACTTTGACTGATCCCATAAATTCTTTACGATATCTCCTTGACACAATTCATAAATTTTCTCGAATTTCCCATTATGAGATCAATTTGAAAAAGACTCAGGTATTACACTTAAATATAGATCAGGACCTCCTTGACTTGTTAAAACGCGAACACTCTCTCTCGTGGGAAAAAGAATCTATAAAATATTTAGGTATTTATTTGACCAAATCCCTATCTAAGATTGTAGACGTTAATCTTCATTTCAATCTTCAAGATTCATTTGGGATAAGAAAAAACCAAGAGTGGCTAAGACTACCCTGGAGAAAGGGAGGTCTAGAGGAGGTCTGGCTGTTCCCTACCTCATTGCATATCATCACTCCACTATCATAAAACTGAGTCAATCATGGTGGGAGACAGGCGATAGACCAAGTTGGCTTACTCTTGAAGATAAAAATATGCTAAAGGGAGGCCTTGGTCCACAGCTTCTTTCCTTCCTTTGTGATAAAAACAAACCTCTTCTGAAAGAAACATTAGTGAAAGCCTCTATTCAATCCTGGAGATTGTTTGTTTCCAAATCATTGAAAAGCTTTCAACCTCATCCACCTACTTGGATCCCAATTGATATATTAGACTATATTTCTGCAAACCTGAAACTTAAATTCTGGAAAGACCATGGGATTGGTTTTATATCTAACATCTTGGATGGCAGAGGAGGGTTGATTCCCTTTGCGGTCCTACAAAACACTTATGGTCTGGAAGACATAAAAGTTAAAACCTGGGAGGAGATTCATCACATTCTGTTGAGCCATAAACTAGTATTCTCTCTTCCTCACAATGTGACACAACTTTTGAAGTTCCCGCAGAGTACCTTTTTTTGGAAGTTGAAAAACATATATCAGGACATTAACCTAGATTCGGTCTATGTGAAATCTTCAAATGTAGTAGCATGGGAGAAAGACCTGAACATCTCTATAAATACTGAACAACTTGGCAAGTCCTTTGATCTTATGTATACACAGGTACCGTGCATCTCCCTTATTGAGACCCAATTTAAATTGTATTCAAGATGGTATCTTACTCCGTTGAAGCTAAATAAGTTTAATTCACTCAACTCCCCGATGTGCTCGAGGAACTGTAACCAAACTGCTGATCTGACTCATGTGTTCTGGGGATGTCAATTCCTTAAAAAATTTTGGAGAGGCATAAGGCATCTAATTAAAGATATTTCTGGAATTGAGGTTCTTCTATCTCCTGAGTTAGTGTTGCTTTTGGTTGGGTTGGATTCTCTTCCAAAACGTATAAGGCCACTCACGATTCATATTCTTTTAACAGCAAAAACTATGATTGCCTCACTTTGGAGAGAGTCTACAGTCCCATCTATACAGGATGTCATAGACAGAATTGCATCTCATAATTCTTTTGAATATTCATTCGCTATTAGAAATGGCCTACAAACCAAATATCAGAAGAAATGGGCATTGTGGAATATAAAATTTCCATCTCCGTTCTTAAAGTCAGCCAAAGTCCCCCCAGATAACTTTCTCTAGGCTTCACCACTGGACTGTATGATGGACTCATTGTCTATAGCTTGTATTATAGTAAGTGTCTATAGCTACCTTTCCCCCCCCTTCATTTCCTTTCCTCTCTCCCTTATGTTTATCTGCTGAAGAGCAGTTCTTCATAACTTGACTTAGCTTGAGATTCTTGGTCCTTAGTATTGATTGCCTTTAGTTATACTATTTCATAATTACTTCCCAAAGTATTATTTGGAGATGTGTAATTCTTTGTTTCCCTGTTTACTTTCATTGTTCTCTTTTGGTGTTCTGTATTTGATGAAATTGATTGTAATAAGGTAATCTCTTCATATTATACCTTTGACTTCTCTACTTCTTATCAGTTTGCTGTACGACTGTATTTGATTATTATACTTTGTACTTGATTTATTGAAACTCGAATAAAAATTATTTGAACAC
This sequence comes from Allobates femoralis, assembly GCA_033576535.1. Taxonomy (NCBI): domain Eukaryota; kingdom Metazoa; phylum Chordata; class Amphibia; order Anura; family Aromobatidae; genus Allobates; species Allobates femoralis. The sequence continues at coordinate 287,463,752 of JARQOC010000005.1, forward strand.
ATAATGATGTAATTGATGATGCGCACTGAGCATGTGCGGTCAAACCCGGAAGATGCCGGGAATAGTTCCTGTTAGCAGCGCGTTAATCAGCGTGATGTCCACAGCGAGCAACAGAGAATGTTCATTTATTGAGAATTAAGAACATCCAGCTTACAACATGAGAATAGCATTAATCTGGTTTCTGGGAGAGTGAGAGAGAAATCTGCTGTGACCTTCAGCTTCCAGTTCCACACTAGAATGTGCGCGCAGGGAGCAGGAGGAGGAATGAGGACCTTTTTTTTTTTTTTAACTTTGTTGACATCTGAACATTATGCATGCAGACATAAAATCACATCATATTAAGCAAACAATAGTTGTTGCAATACATACAGATCAATATGCATTAGGCCAACACCCCCACTCAACAACTACTTATTCTGTTAGTCCCATAGTGGTTCTCAATTCTTGGAACCTAGGCCGTGGCAATGGCTTGGTCAAAATGTCAGCTATCATCTTATCAGTCTCACAATAAACAAACTGAATTATGCCACAATCTATCAAATCACGTAGATGATGATATCTGATGTTGATGTGCTTAGTTCTATCACTGATTTTTTCACTGCATGCAAGTTTAATGCATCCTTAGTTGTCCTCATATATCACCGTTGGCTGAGTTAACGGTTTACCAAGATCATCCATCAGTTGTCTTAGCCAAATGATCTACTGACTTGCATAGTCTGTGGACACATACTAAGCTTCTGTGGATGACAAAGCAACAGATACCGTATATACTCGTGTATAAGCCGACCCGTGTATAAGCCGACCCCCCTACTTTTGCCCCCAAAACCTGGGAAAACCTATTGACTCGTGTATAGGCCGGGGGTGGACCCCAGCACAGGTATACAGCCCCCAGCAGTGTGGTATACAGGCCTCCCCAGTGGTAGTATACAGCAGCCTCCCCAATGGTAGTATACAGCAGCCTCCCCAGTGGTAGTATACAGCAGCCTCCCCAGTGGTAGTATACAGCAGCCTCCTGTCACATCGCCATTGGACTCGGTGGCTGGTGTTCCTTCCTCGGCCGCTGGGAGGAGCCGGATTCCTTCGGCTGGTGGCGCCGGTGATGGGAGGTCCTTGTCCTCATATGGAACTGCTCCCGCGACGTCTGCCTCTGTCGCTGAGCGCCGCTGTGTTCCCCTCTGGGTGGTGTTGGTCGCAGAGGAAAGGGCCCTGCAGAGGTGTCCGTTAGGCGCAGCCTGCGTTCTTCTGTCAGAGGTGGCGTGGGTGGAGCCAGTCGTGCATCTCCATCTGGCCTGGATCTAGGGGCGGTCCGGATGAGGTCATCAGGTTGTGAGCTCCAGCCTATGGGAGGTAGCCGTGCCCTTCAAGTACATTGGAGCCTGGCTTGCAGGCCGCCAGATATAGTTTTGGTTCCCCAGTGATAGTGTGTGTGTTTAGTTTCGTGTCTGACCTTGCCTGGATTTCTGACTCTGCCTCTGCCTATTGATTTTGTACCTCAGCTGCCCTCTTGGTTTTTGCCCTTGACCTTTGCCTGGATTTTTGACTCTGCTACTGCCTGACGCTTTTGTACCTTCGCTGCCCTCTCGGTTTGGACTCGGACTTCTGACTTCGTTTTTCGGGTCTTGATTTTCCCCTGGCGACCTCCCCGGCTCTGTTGCTCATATAGGCAGCTACCCCCTGGGCTCCGCTGTAATTCCAGATCCCTGTATAGGGGTTAAGGGTCTCGGAGTTTCTCGGGGTGCTGCCTACCAGCAGCTCGGCCTCACGGTGGATGGTCGTCACACCTCCCCAGTGGTATATACAGCAGCCTCCAGAGGGGTATACAGCAGCCCCAGAGCTGTATACAGCAGCTCCATAGGTATACAGCAGCTCCATAGGTATACAGCAGCCCCATAGGTATACAGCAGCCCCAGAGGGGTATACAGCAGCCCCAGAGGGGTATACAGCAGCCCCAGTGGTATACAGCAGCCCCATAGCTATATAGCAGCCCCAGAGGGGTATATAGCAGCCCCATAGGTATATAGCAGCCCCAGAGGGGTATACAGCAGCCCCAGTGGTATACAGCAGCCCCATAGGTATATAGCAGCCCCAGAGGGGTATATAGCAGCCCCAGAGGGGTATATAGCAGCCCCAGAGGGGTATTCAGCAGCCCCAGAGGGGTATACAGCAGCCCCAGAGGGGTATACAGCAGCCCCAGTGGTATACAGCAGCCCCATAGCTATATAGCGGCCCCAGAGGGGTATATAGCAGCCCCATAGGTATATAGCAGCCCCAGAGGGGTATATAGCAGCCCCAGAGGGGTATACAGCAGCCCCAGAGGGGTATACAGCAGCCTCAGTGGTATACAGCAGCCCCATAGCTATATAGCAGCCCCAGAGGGGTATATAGCAGCCTCAGAGGGGTATACAGCAGCCCCAGTGGTATACAGCAGCCCCATAGGTATATAGCAGCCCCAGAGGGGTATATAGCAGCCCCATAGGCATATAGCAGCCCCAGAGTGGTATATAGCAGCCCCAGAGGGGTATACAGCAGCCCCAGAGGGGTATACAGCAGCCCCATAGCTATATAGCAGCCCCTGAGGGGTATATAGCCGTCCCAGAGGGGTATACAGCAGCCCCAGAGGGGTATACAGCAGCCCCACAGGTATATACAGGCCCAAGCAATGATATGTGACCCCAAATGCTGGCACTCGTCCCCCTCCGTTATAAGCATTCCCCCCCCCGGCTGCTTAAGTTATCATCCTTGCTTTTCTGATCAGCGCCGGTCTTCCACGGTCCCGTCCTCTGCTGCATCCGGGGTCCCCGGCCAGTAGCGATGACGTCATGCGACCGGCCGGTCACATGACCCCGGATGCTGCCGAGGACGGGACCGTGGAAGACCGGCGCGGATCAGAAAAGCAAGGATGGTAACTTAAGCAGCCGGGTGGGGGCCTTACAAGGAGGGGGGGCGAGTGCCAGCATTTGGGGGCCATATATGAACTGCTTCCCCCTGCTACTGATTGACAGGGGAAGCAGTGCATATATAATGAGCGGCCCCACGTGATGGGGCCGCTCATACAGCAGCCCCCCGCCTTCTCCAGCCTGAGTTACCGTATTGACCCGTGTATAAGCCGAGGGGGGGACTTTTCAGCCCAATTTTGGGCTGAAAAACTCGGCTTATACACGAGTATATACGGTACTTGTTTTCTACTAGACCAGGAGATTGAACTTTCTCCAAGTTTAAATACGTATCAGCTTGTGGATTTACGATCATGCAAATCACCAGCCCAATCTGCGTCAGCATAGCCGGTGAGTTTTAGATTTCCTGCTGCAGATAATTTTAAATTTACCCCTTGTGTCTCTTTTAAATATCGGAGAACTCTTTTAATGGCATTCCAGTCTCTTTGGCGCGGTTTCTCCACATATCTGCACAATATTCCAACTGCTGTTGTAATATCTGGTCGAGTCATAGTCGATATGTATAGAAGTGCCCCCACTGCCTGTCGATATTTCTCATTGTTAGGTAACAGGTCATCTTCTTCCAGTTTCAGGTAGGATGATTCCATTGGCGTTGATACACCTTTGGCTTCTGTCATTCCAAACTGATTCAAAATTGAATTAATATTTGCACTTTGATTTAGAAGAAAACTTCCATCTTCCTCTCTCTGGATATGGATTTCTAGATAAAATGTTACATTTCCAAGGTCTTTTGTTTCAAAATGCTGGTTCAAAATCTTAATAATTTTTCCAATTTTGGCTTCTTCTTGATGAACTACAATTACATCGTCCACATATAAGAGAATATACATCCACTTTCCATCTGTATATCTCGTATATAAGCATGGATCCGCTTGACCTCTTTTAAATCCTTCTTCCAACAAGACTTTGTTCATTTTGGTGTTCCATGCCCTTGCCGATTGCTTAAGACAATAAAGAGATTTTTGTAGTTTACAATCAAGATTCTGTTCACCTTCCTCTATATAACCTTCAGGTTGAGTCATGTATAAGTCTTCCTCAATGTCACCATTAGGGATGGCCGAATCTACTCGCTAGGACTCGTTACTCGGCGAGTAGTAAGGGACTCGCAGGACTCGGTACTCTGTGAGTTTCCCAGCGTTTACTCGCACGAGTCCAATGCAAATCATTGGCAAACGCTGACAAAACTAGGATTGCCATTGTTTGCATTAGACTCGGCTACTGTGCCAGTGATAGCAGGGAAACTCGCAAGTAACTGCTGTTTCTTTGCGAGCCGAGTCCAGCTGTCTGCTCTGTGCAGCTCCAGGGTCCTAGAGCCCGCCTGCTCACAGAGATGATGTAGCAGTGCTGAGATTGTTCTCAGTCTGCTCATTCCCTGTGCATAGACATCTATATCTATACACAGGGGATGTAGCAGAGAGGACATCGCGTTTTGGACTACGTCGGACGGAAGAGGATTTTTTTAATTAAAGATGGAGTCCCTAATGGCTTTTCTTTTATTTCAAATAAAAAATTTTCTCTGTGTTTTTTTAACCCTTTATTGGAGATTCTTAGTGGCTGGGTCAAACGTGGCCTGACATTAAGAATCTCGGGCTTAATACCAGCTTGTATAACAAAGCTGGTATTAACCCCTTTATTACCCAGCGTGCCACCGCCACCAGGGCCGCTGGAAGAGCGGGGTTCAGCGCCAGAGGATGGCGCTTCAATGAACGCGCCATCTTCTGGGGCGGCTGCGGGCTGCAATTTGCAGCGGGGGGTGCCCAGAAAGCTTGGGCATCCCTGCACTGCGGATTCTAGCCCCCAGCTGCTTAGCTTTACCTGGCTAGACATAGAAATTGCGCGGAGCCCCATGCATTTTTTTTTATTATTTCATGAATTTCAGAGTCTCAGAGTCAGAGTCTCAGAGTCAGTGTCTCAGAGTCAGAGTCTCAGAGTCTCAGAGTCAGAGGCTCAGAGTCAGAATTTCAGAGAGTCAGAGTCAGAGTCAGAATCTCAGAGAGTCAGAGTCAGAATGTCAGAGAGTCAGAGTCAGAATCTCAGAGAGTCAGAGTCAGAATCTCAGAGAGTCAGAGTCAGAATCTCAGAGAGTCAGAGTCAGAATCTCAGAGAGTCAGAGTCAGAATCTCAGAGTCTCAGAGTCTCAGAGAGTCAGAGTCAGAGTCAGAATCTCAGAGAGTCAGAGACAGAATCTCAGGGAGTCAGAGTCAGAGTCAGAATCTCAGAGTCTCAGAGTCAGAATCTCAGAGTCTCAGAGTCAGAGTCAGAATCTCAGAGTCTCAGAGTCAGAATCTGAGAGTCAGAGTCAGAATCTCAGAGAGTCAGAGTCAGAATCTCAGAGAGTCAGAGTCAGAATCTCAGAGTCTCAGAATCTCAGAGTCTCAGAGTCAGAGTCAGAATCTCAGAGAGTCAGAGTCAGAATCTCAGAGAGTCAGAGTCAGAATCTCAGAGAGTCAGAGTTAGAATCTCAGAATCTCAGAGTCTCAGAATCTCAGAGTCTCAGAGAGTCAGAGTCAGAGTCAGAATCTCAGAGAGTCAGAGTCAGAGTCAGAATCTCAGAATCTCAGAGTCTCAGAGAGTCAGAGTCAGAGTCAGAATCTCAGAGAGTCAGAGTCAGAATCTCAGAGTCTCAGAGTCAGAATCTCAGAATTTCATGAAATAATTAAAAAAAAATGAGTGGGGCTCCGCGCAATTTCTATTTCTAGCCAGGTACAGCTAAGCAGCTGGGGACTGGAATCCGCAGCGCAGGGATGCCCAAGCTTTCTGGGCACCCCCCGCTGCAAATTGCAGCCCGCAGCCGCCCCAGAAGATGGCGCGTTCATTGAAGCGCCATCCTCTGGCGCTGAACCCCGCTCTTCCAGCGGCCCTGGTGGCGGTGGCACGCTGGGTAATAAAGAGGTTAGGGCCAGCTTTGTATTATCAGCTGGCCCTAAGCCCGAAATTTATGGCGGTCACGCCAATATTAGACATGACCGTCATGAATTTCTATTAAATTGTTTTAATAAAACACAACACAGAGAAAATTTTTTATTAGAAATAAAAAAAAAAACCATTAGAGACTCCATCTTTAATTAAAAAAATCCTCTTCCGTCCGACGCAGTCCAAAACGCGATGTCCTCTCTGCTCATCCCTGTGCATAAATATAGATGTCTATGCACAGGGAATGAGCAGACTGAGAACAATCTCAGCACTGCTACATCATCTCTGTGCACAGACATTCATGTCTGTACACAGGGAATGAGCAGACTGAGAACAATCTCAGCTTTGCTACATCAGGCAGCAGGCGGGCTCTAGGACCCTGGAGCTGTGGCAGCCAGCACACTGAGCAGACAGGACTCTTATCTGTGCGAGTTTCCCAGCTACAGTTGCAAAGTAAACGAGTCCAATGCAAATAAATGACAAAACTAGGATTGCTTCAGGCTGAAGCTTCCGAGACACATCTGCGATTTGTAAATCTCACACTACTCGCTATTACTCGCTTCCCCATTCATTAACATTGGACTCGCTAGACTCGCAACGAGTAGCGAGTCCTGGGCTCGGACTCGCTAGAGTCAAGCGATTCCGAGTAATTTAGGATTCGCCCATCACTAGTCACCATTTAAAAATGCAGTCTTGATATCAAAATGTCTGACAAACATCTTTTGTAAAGCAGCTATGACCATCAAGGCTCTAAATGTTGTCTGCTTGGCGACTGGGGAAAAAGTAGCATCATAGTCCTCGCCATATTTTTGAGAATATCCTTTTGCGACCAACCTTGCTTTAAATCTGTGGACTTTACCTTCAGAGTCATATTTGGTTTTAAATACCCACTTGCACTTGATTGCCTTTTTACCCTGTGGCAACTCAGTGAGTTTCTAAGTTTGAAGTTGATGAAGCGAGTTCATTTCTTCATTAGCGGCATTGATCCACTTTATTCTTTCATGAGCAGGCAGTTTTTGCATGACTGTGGCTCTGACTCAGGTAGTGTCTTGACAATGTAGGATAGACGTTTAGCTGGTATTCCTTTGTTTGATCTTGACGATCGTCTGATTTCAGGTTCACTTAGGCTTTTGTTGTTCCTTTAGTGGTTGAAGAATCTAGCCAGACTTCTACATTCTCCCTTTCGTTGTCTTGTGATTGTGACTGACATTGTTGTTGTTGCTTCATCTGGACTACTGGCATAATATCACAAAACTTGGGTGACACAAAATTTTCATCAATCACTACATCTTTGCTTATAGGTGACCTTATTTGTCTCTGGGTGTAGAATTCTATAACCTTTCTGGGTTTCACTGTAACCTACCAGAATGCCTTCCTTAGCGTGAGATTCCCACTTAGTTCATTTTTCTTTGGGAATGTGTGCAAATGCTTTGCTTCCGAAAATCCTTATGTGCTGTAGTTTTGGCTTTGCACCATTCCATTGCTCAAATGGAGTTTTCTCTGTCGCTTTACCTGGCAGTCTGTTCTGAAGATAGCAAGCCGTCACAATAGCTTCACCTCAATATTCTGTAGGCAGATTTGCATCAAATAACATACTCCTTCCGCTTTCACAGAGTGTTCGGTTCCTTCTTTCTGCTACATCATTTTGCTCAGGGTTGTATGGTACAGTAGTCTGAAATATGATTCCATTTTTCTTTAAAATGCTCTGTGTCTCATTACTTGTATATCCAGTCCCATTATCTGCACATAGAATTTTTGGCATTCTCCCAAACTTGTTATATACTTCAGCTAGATATATTTCAAGTTTCTCTGGAACTTCATTTTTGCTGTGAAGTAGATAGACAACTGTGTATCTTGAATTGTCATCAATAAATGTAAGAAAATATCTCTTCTTTCCAGGGGTCTGAATACGCATTGGGCCACAGATATCTGTGTGTATTAAATCTAGTGGTTGTTCTGTTCTTGTAGTACTTTTCTTAGGAAAGGCCTTTCTGGACATTTTCCCTTTGATAGAGCTGGTACACCTCATTGTCTGGTTACATGGATTAATTGTAATATTATCAGCTAAGTGTTCTTGAAATAACTTTCTTATTGCTTCTGGGTCTCTATGCGCAAGCTGTCTGTGCCATACATGAATACATTTCTTGTGCATTTCTTGCTTAGCTGTGCATACACACTCTTTACATTTCAACTGATACAGTTCATCTTTGATTTTTCCTTTTGCTAGTGTGTGACCCTCCTTTGAGATGATGCAGCTATCGTGCTTAAACGTAACTTCATTCCCTTGTTTTGTAAGGTTTTTCACAGATAATAGATTACTTTCAAGACTAGGCACATATAGCACATCCTTCACATGAATCCTTCTGCTTTGCGTTGCAGAGATGTTACAATCAATATAACCATCTCCTATGCCTTCTGAGTTCATACACTGACCATTCGCCATTATCACTTTCTCTGACTTGCTTTGGTTAAGCTTAGTAAAGAAGTCTCTGTCTTTGGTCATGTGACTGGTTGCACCAGAATCTATACACCATGCATGCTTTGATTTAAATGCATTGACTAATGTGAATGCAGCCTCAGTATTTACAGAATCATTATTTTCAAATACAGCGCTCTTAACTCTTTGTTGACTGTTTTGCTTCTTCAGCTGATTCATTTTAGCTTTCCAGACTCTGCATTCAGCTTTTAAATGACCTGGCTTCCTGCATACAAAACATTCATGTGTTTCATTAGGATGGTTTCTGCTGGTGGGTACCTCCTGTGTTTGTAATGCAGTTTCCTTGTTACATATTTTGCTGCTCACACTTTCTGCCTTTCTCTTATATTCATCTACAAGCTTTCCTCTGACGTACTGCAATGTAAGCTTATCATCTGGGCGTGCATCTAGTGCAGTTACAAGCGTGTCATAGCTTTCTGGGAGACCACTAAGCAGTAGTGCTGCTACATGGAAGTCTTTCATATCTTCCCAAATGCCCCGCAGCCGCTCTACGGTCTCTAGAGTGCTTCTAATGTAGTCCTGCATGTCCTGGTCACTGTGTAGCTTAGACTGATATAGCTTTCTCATTAAATAGAGTTTGTTACTTAGATTTATCCTCTCATGTACTTTCTGCAGCTGCTCCCACATTTCTTTTGCAGATTCACACTTACACACATGCACAATCTGATCATCCTCTATGCTGAGTGATATGGTGCTCTGTGCTTTCTGATCCATCTCTAGCCAGTCCTGTGGTACTGGGTCAGGCTTGGGCTCCTGAGTGTATTTCCACGTACCTTCTCTTATCAGCAGCATCTTCACCTTGAATTTCCAGGATTGGTAGTTCTGGTTATTCAGGCTTGGCACTGTAAACTTTGCTGAGCTGCTGGTGGTGGCCATCTTTACTTCTTCTCAGTTCGCTGTTGTCTTTCTATCTCTGTGCTCTGGAGGTTTGGGACTTCTATGACTCCTGGGCCCATAACCTGTTAGCAGCGCGTTAATCAGCATGATGTCCACAGCGAGCAACAGAGAATGTTCATTTATTGAGAATTAAGAACATCCAGCTTACAACATGAGAATAGGATCAATTTGGTTTCTGGGAGAGGGAGAGAGAAATCTGCTGTGACCTTCAGCTTCCAGTTCCACACTAAAATGTGCGCGCAGGGAGCAGAAGGAGGAACATCCTGTCTCTAAATGAGGACCTTTTTTTTTTTTTTTTAACTTTGTTGACATCTGAACAATATGGATGCAGACATAAAATCACATCATATTAAGCAAACAATAGTTATTGCAATACATACAGATCAATATGCATTAGGCCAACAGTTCCTATATGGCGGGACTGGCGATGGGGGATCATGGATCTTCCAAAATGTAAATATTCAGCTTTGTAATCATTACAGGTGTTACACATAGATAATTATAATGAATTAATGTGTACTGTAGTATCAGTTCTATATGGACTGTCTACACTAAGCACTATTAACTCACAGGGAACAGGGAATAGGAGTAAGCTCACCCCTCCTTCTCAGAAGATCCAGTCAGGTGCTGCAGCTGACGGCCGGCCACCGCCCAAGTCAAGGAATATAATGAAGATATGCTGGCACCTTCATCCGATGAAAAAGTTTCATCATTGATAAAGATTTTTATCGAAACGCGTCTGACGGGGCATGCTCAGCCACCAAGATGCTTTTATTTTAATGTTGTGAATTACATAATAAAGTAAAAACTTTTTCATCGGATGAAGGTGCCAGCATATCTTCATTATATTACTAAGCACTATTATTGCACTTTATTATAAAATCATGATGTGGCTCACTGTAAACTACATACTGTTGATATATGCAGTTTTGTTAAAGCATTTCTTTTAATTGCTTGTTAAAAGCTTGATGCATAAAATGTTCACTTGTACACATGATGCACTATGCTTGAAAAAGACCAGAGAGGTTGAAACGTCGCATCACATGTGGTTGGATTAAAATGTCCTTTTCACATTCATAACATGGAGTGCTGCCTGCTTTTCTGATCATTATGGGTACCGTCACACCTGAAGATGTCGCCGGAGATATCACTGACGTTTTTGGCACCCCACCAGCATCGCCTTTGCGTGTTTACACGCGGCGATGTTGCAGGCGCCATCGCCGCTGGGGTGTCCAAAACCCCGGCGGCGATCCTGTAACATGGAAGCCTATGGCTCCCATCGCCTGTAACATTGCCGTCGAGCAGTGCTGAGAAACCAGGCGACCACTCTAAGGAGTCGACATCGCCTATCTACATTAGGCGATGCACCGGCGATAGGCCACACCCTAGCGTCGCCTATAAAATCACCGCCGATATCTCCAGGTGTGACGGTACCCTATCTATCTATCTATCTATCTATCTAGATGAAAAATGAAAGGCAGCACTTCCTTTAGTTCAAAACATGTTGATTTATTTGGTCCTAGGACTGCAACGTTTCGGCAAACAGCCTTCCTCAAGCAGTGTCCTGCTTGAGGAAGGCTGCTTGCCGAAACATTGCAGTCCTAGGACCAAATAAATCCACATGTTTTGAACTGTATATCAATATCTCATACAATATCCAACCTGGATACAATATATAATCACAAAGTCCCGAAAGACACGAAGGCGGATGTAAATATTTCACAACTTTTATTTTAGGAATACCTGACAACAAGTTTTATTCCATAAACAATTCCATAAATAAGAAAAAGGAGGAAGACATATAATTATCAGCAAATAGTGAGCTTCTGAATAATATCACAATAGCAGGATTATATATACCTAGAAGTATTCTCTGGCGGTACAGATGAAGGGGTAGACCACGTGACTGTGCGGTAGTTATGCAAATATCAGAACGTATCATTAATATATATAGATATGGGCCAGTTTAATCTAAAGGACTGTCAGACTATTAGAATCAAAATAGAGCTCTATCAAGATTGCTGCAGTATGCATATAGCTGGGACTTTTACACTGGGGCCAGATCTATTACAAATATCTAGCTGCAACAAAGGATCTGATATCTCAGCATTGACCCCATTTAATCGTCCAAATAAGATCAATATTTGGCATACATATACACAACAGTGGGTCAGTACTAATCCATCACAACAATTGCACACCTGTGCCTCCGTTTAATGGTGTCATGTATCTAGTTTATATTGCTCAATGGAGCCAAATAGGATATACAGCAGTAAGTGTCAGGCTCCACACCTTTCCATCACTGCTATGTAATACCATTAGCACCTAGACCGGCTTTCAACAATACAACACCATAATCACAGTATCAAAGGCACGGTGTGCAATTAGTTCTGAGTAACTGAACCACCGTACACAATATCACTGATAGTCCATCATTTCATACCGCTATAGATGTTATCCGGGTCACACTAGGCCACCCCTGGACCCCTACGCGTTTCGTCCTCAGACTTCCTCAGGGGGCGGTGTACAGAGTGGGGAGCCATACCAGGGGTTTATATAGTGAATGGACGTGATTATCAATCTAGAACAGCCGTGCACTGTCTCCACCGCCGTCATTATCGGCGCCGGAGTCACGTGATCGCTCCCGATCATGTGACACGCCCCACTTCCGGTCTGTGGAACGCAAACCGGAAGTAGTGTCAGTACAGACGCTCTTCCTGGACTGCGGCCATGTGACCGGGAGGGGGAGTGCCCAGGAGACCACACATGACTCCGGCGCTCACAGGGAGGAGGAGAGAGGGCACAGACCCTTCCACAGCAGTGTATTTGCCGAGTAAATCAAATCAAAGGGCAAAGTATTAATATATATTGTGTGAATAAGACCTAAACAATTATAAAATAAGCATAAAAGCACATCTCAATCGAAATTAGTAAGATTATCACACAATCCCTTATAAAGTGCTTATGATAGTGCTATACATATACAAACATACAATTAGGATTGTATATACAGATCAATGTGTGCAAATAACAATTATGTATATCTCATCAATCACAATAACAATACATAATGCAGTGAATAAAGTGCAAAAATACATTGTCCCATGTGCAGGGGTCCACAATGTTTCTATCTTGTTGTTCCAACCGAATCACTATCAGGATGTTCATATGATGATACTGATTAATAAATATCTACAATATAATAACAAGAAAAAAAGTGTTAAAAATCACCAATAAGAACAATTAAAACCACAATCAGTACCCACAATACTGATGCATAATATAGGAATCTCATCAGTACAGATCACAAGAAAGCACCAAAACCAAAGTGTTCATTGAGACCAAACGGAGCCACAGAATTAAGTCTGTAGATCCATTTACTCTCAACTTGTCCCAGGGCTCTACTTAGATTTCCACCTCTTTGGCCAAGTGATACCTTGTCAATGCCCACAACCTTCAATAAACCTGAATTGCTCCGATCTTCATAATAGAAGTGTCTCGGTATTGTCTTGAGACTCGAGGGATTTTCTGCTCCTGCACCTTTCTCAATGTCGAGAACGTGTTCCCTTGTCCGAACACGTAACTCGCGGGTGGTCATACCTATATAAATTTTATTGCAGGGACATTTGGCCAGATAAATAACTCCCCTTGTGGAACAAGTGATATGCTGTCTGATTTCATACGTCCTAGAGTTGTCTGAGTTACAAAATATCTTGCTTTTTACCATGTTCGCGCATGCTTTGCATCCCATACACGGAAAAAAGCCCTTGATATCCAACCAATTGCCATCATTTGTTGACCTTCTCACAAAGTGGCTACGAACTAAGGTATCCCTGAGGTTAGGTGATCTTCTTGCTGTCACCAGAGGTTTCGGAGAGACACAATATTTTAAAATTGAGTCATTGAGAAGGATATTCCAGTGTTTTTTAATAATTTCCAGAAATCCCTTCCATTGTTTGTGATAAGTAGTTATCAGTCTGGGAGAACCAGACTGATCCTTACTGTTCTTATTTCTCATATCACATAGAAGTTCCGTCCGATTACACTTTTTTGCTTTTGAATATCCATGTTTGATAGCTCTCTTACTGTATCCCCTTTCTTCAAATCTCTGTTTGAGATCCTTTGCCTGAACCTCAAAGATATCATCATTCGAACAGATACGTCTGGCCCTCATATATTGACCGACTGGAATTCCTTTGATTGTTGATGGCAAATGCGAAGATTTCGCATGTAGAAGGGAGTATGTGGAGGTTGCTTTCCGAAAAATATCGGTAGTCAAACTTCCATCCTCCCTACTTTCGATCAATATATCCAAAAACTCCATTTTTCTGCCACTTTTATACGTGAGTTTGATGTTCAAGTTGTTGCAATTCAGTCGGGTAATCAGGTCTTTGAGTTCTTCATCACTTCCCTCCCACACAAAGAAAACATCGTCGATAAATCTCATCCATCCCTGAATTTTATCAGAGGCCGCTATGGGGTTATTAATAAAGATCTCCCTCTCCCATGCCCCAAAAATAAGTTGGCATAAGAAGGGGCACAGGAAGCCCCCATAGCGGTCCCCTGTTGTTGACGGTAGATGTGACCATCGAAGACAAAACAATTGTGGGTAAGAATGAACTCCAGTAAGGTAACTATTAACTCTGACAACATAGGATCAATATTACTCATTTCCAAAAAGAGTTTTGTGGCCCTAATTCCATCCTCATGCTTTATCGAGGTATATAGGGATTCTACATCCACCGTCACCATAATAGAATCAGTACCAAGCTGTAATCCCTCTAGTCTTTGGAGTGCCTCTGTAGTATCCCGGATATATGATGGTAATGACACAGTGAGGGGTTTCAGATAACAGTCAATCATTTTGCAGATGTTTTCGCATAGACTGGCATTACCGGAAACTATGGGTCTCCCCGGAGGATCCATAATGTTTTTGTGGACCTTCGGTAAAATATAAAAGGTCGGCAACCTTGGATTCAATTTTTCCATACCCTTTACAACTTCTTTTGGGATTATACCATCTCCTGGGCACTCCCCCTCCCGGTCACATGGCCGCAATCCAGGAAGAGCGTCTGTACTGACGCTACTTCCGGTTTGCGTTCCACAGACCGGAAGTGGGGCGTGTCACATGATCGGGAGCGATCACGTGACTCCGGCGCCGATAATGACGGCGGTGGAGACAGTGCACGGCTGTTCTAGATTGATAATCACGTCCATTCACTATATAAACCCCCGGTATGGCTCCCCACTCTGTACACCGCCCCCTGAGGAAGTCTGAGGACGAAACGCGTAGGGGTCCAGGGGTGGCCTAGTGTGACCCGGATAACATCTATAGCGGTATGTAATGATGGACTATCAGTGATATTGTGTACGGTGGTTCAGTTACTCAGAACTAATTGCACACCGTGCCTTTGATACTGTGATTATGGTGTTGTATTGTTGAAAGCCGGTCTAGGTGCTAATGGTATTACATAGCAGTGATGGAAAGGTGTGGAGCCTGACACTTACTGCTGTATATCCTATTTGGCCCCATTGAGCAATATAAACTAGATACATGACACCATTAAACGGAGGCACAGGTGTGCAATTGTTGTAATGGATTAGTACTGACCCACTGTTGTGTATATGTATGCCAAATATTGATCTTATTTGGACGATTAAATGGGGTCAATGCTGAGATATCAGATCCTTTGTTGCAGCTAGATATTTGTAATAGATCTGGCCCTAGTGTGAAAGGCCCAGCTATATGCATACTGCAGCAATCTTGATAGAGCTCTATTTTGATTCTAATAGTCTGACAGTCCTTTAGATTAAACTGGCCCATATCTATATATATTAATGATACGTTCTGATATTTGCATAACTACCGCACAGTCACGTGGTCTACCCCTTCATCTGTACCGCCAGAGAATACTTCTAGGTATATATAATCCTGCTATTGTGATATTATTCAGAAGCTCACTATTTGCTGATAATTATATGTCTTCCTCCTTTTTCTTATTTATGGAATTGTTTATGGAATAAAACTTGTTGTCAGGTATTCCTAAAATAAAAGTTGTGAAATATTTACATCCGCCTTCGTGTCTTTCGGGACTTTGTGATTATATATTGTATCCAGGTTGGATATTGTATGAGATATTGATATATTGTTGTTTTCTGTTTAAATACAGATTTCTCTTGGTACTTGGTGGAAGCATAATGGACATGCGCAATAGAGAGCTCAACTGGAAAACTAAGGCATTTAATATATTTAAGAGAGGTTCCTCTGGCGGGCAGCCTGAGGCTACTGGTGTAAACAAGGAACTAATGTACAGATACAAGAATGCACTTTATCGCAAAACCAAGTTGTGGTGGACCAAGACCTCCCTGGACAATTATTTGTCTAACAAAATTGTTCCTAGGGGATTGAGGGTTCAACTATATCCCACCTTTAATTTGGACAATGACGATCTCACTAAAAAGTGGATGGAGGCAGCATCTACATGCTCTCTCTCATTCATTAGAATTATCAATGAACATAATGTCAAGAACTTGACTAGTTTAGATGAGGAAATTGAAGGGATGTCGAAGACCTTACAAGGTGGCCTCTCCAAAGAGTCCCTAGATGTTTATATGTTTTGTCTTCGATGGTCACATCTACCGTCAACAACAGGGGACCGCTATGGGGGCATCCTGTGCCCCTTCTTATGCCAACTTATTTTTGGGGGCATGGGAGAGGGAGATCTTTATTAATAACCCCATAGCGGCCTCTGATAAAATTCAGGGATGGATGAGATTTATCGACGATGTTTTCTTTGTGTGGGAGGGAAGTGATGAAGAACTCAAAGACCTGATTACCCGACTGAATTGCAACAACTTGAACATCAAACTCACGTATAAAAGTGGCAGAAAAATGGAGTTTTTGGATATATTGATCGAAAGTAGGGAGGATGGAAGTTTGACTACCGATATTTTTCGGAAAGCAACCTCCACAAACTCCCTTCTACATGCGAAATCTTCGCATTTGCCATCAACAATCAAAGGAATTCCAGTCGGTCAATATATGAGGGCCAGACGTATCTGTTCGAATGATGATATCTTTGAGGTTCAGGCAAAGGATCTCAAACAGAGATTTGAAGAAAGGGGATACAGTAAGAGAGCTATCAAACATGGATATTCAAAAGCAAAAAAGTGTAATCGGACGGAACTTCTATGTGATATGAGAAATAAGAACAGTAAGGATCAGTCTGGTTCTCCCAGACTGATAACTACTTATCACAAACAATGGAAGGGATTTCTGGAAATTATTAAAAAACACTGGAATATCCTTCTCAATGACTCAATTTTAAAATATTGTGTCTCTCCGAAACCTCTGGTGACAGCAAGAAGATCACCTAACCTCAGGGATACCTTAGTTCGTAGCCACTTTGTGAGAAGGTCAACAAATGATGGCAATTGGTTGGATATCAAGGGCTTTTTTCCGTGTATGGGATGCAAAGCATGCGCGAACATGGTAAAAAGCAAGATATTTTGTAACTCAGACAACTCTAGGACGTATGAAATCAGACAGCATATCACTTGTTCCACAAGGGGAGTTATTTATCTGGCCAAATGTCCCTGCAATAAAATTTATATAGGTATGACCACCCGCGAGTTACGTGTTCGGACAAGGGAACACGTTCTCGACATTGAGAAAGGTGCAGGAGCAGAAAATCCCTCGAGTCTCAAGACAATACCGAGACACTTCTATTATGAAGATCGGAGCAATTCAGGTTTATTGAAGGTTGTGGGCATTGACAAGGTATCACTTGGCCAAAGAGGTGGAAATCTAAGTAGAGCCCTGGGACAAGTTGAGAGTAAATGGATCTACAGACTTAATTCTGTGGCTCCGTTTGGTCTCAATGAACACTTTGGTTTTGGTGCTTTCTTGTGATCTGTACTGATGAGATTCCTATATTATGCATCAGTATTGTGGGTACTGATTGTGGTTTTAATTGTTCTTATTGGTGATTTTTAACACTTTTTTTCTTGTTATTATATTGTAGATATTTATTAATCAGTATCATCATATGAACATCCTGATAGTGATTCGGTTGGAACAACAAGATAGAAACATTGTGGACCCCTGCACATGGGACAATGTATTTTTGCACTTTATTCACTGCATTATGTATTGTTATTGTGATTGATGAGATATACATAATTGTTATTTGCACACATTGATCTGTATATACAATCCTAATTGTATGTTTGTATATGTATAGCACTATCATAAGCACTTTATAAGGGATTGTGTGATAATCTTACTAATTTCGATTGAGATGTGCTTTTATGCTTATTTTATAATTGTTTAGGTCTTATTCACACAATATATATTAATACTTTGCCCTTTGATTTGATTTACTCGGCAAATACACTGCTGTGGAAGGGTCTGTGCCCTCTCTCCTCCTCCCTGTGAGCGCCGGAGTCATGTGTGGTCTCCTGGGCACTCCCCCTCCCGGTCACATGGCCGCAGTCCAGGAAGAGCGTCTGTACTGACGCTACTTCCGGTTTGCGTTCCACAGACCGGAAGTGGGGCGTGTCACATGATCGGGAGCGATCACGTGACTCCGGCGCCGATAATGACGGCGGTGGAGACAGTGCACGGCTGTTCTAGATTGATAATCACGTCCATTCACTATATAAACCCCCGGTATGGCTCCCCACTCTGTACACCGCCCCCTGAGGAAGTCTGAGGACGAAACGCGTAGGGGTCCAGGGGTGGCCTAGTGTGACCCGGATAACATCTATAGCGGTATGTAATGATGGACTATCAGTGATATTGTGTACGGTGGTTCAGTTACTCAGAACTAATTGCACACCGTGCCTTTGATACTGTGATTATGGTGTTGTATTGCTGAAAGCCGGTCTAGGTGCTAATGGTATTACATAGCAGTGATGGAAAGGTGTGGAGCCTGACACTTACTGCTGTATATCCTATTTGGCCCCATTGAGCAATATAAACTAGATACATGACACCATTAAACGGAGGCACAGGTGTGCAATTGTTGTGATGGATTAGTACTGACCCACTGTTGTGTATATGTATGCCAAATATTGATCTTATTTGGACGATTAAATGGGGTCAATGCTGAGATATCAGATCCTTTGTTGCAGCTAGATATTTGTAATAGATCTGGCCCTAGTGTGAAAGGCCCAGCTATATGCATACTGCAGCAATCTTGATAGAGCTCTATTTTGATTCTAATAGTCTGACAGTCCTTTAGATTAAACTGGCCCATATCTATATATATTAATGATACGTTCTGATATTTGCATAACTACCGCACAGTCACGTGGTCTACCCCTTCATCTGTACCGCCAGAGAATACTTCTAGGTATATATAATCCTGCTATTGTGATATTATTCAGAAGCTCACTATTTGCTGATAATTATATGTCTTCCTCCTTTTTCTTATTTATGGAATTGTTTATGGAATAAAACTTGTTGTCAGGTATTCCTAAAATTAAAGTTGTGAAATATTTACATCCGCCTTCGTGTCTTTCGGGACTTTGTGATTATATGTTTTGAACTGGAGGAAGTGCTGCCGTTCATTTTTCATCTTCTTATTACCAGTGATTGCGGTATCTATCTATCTATCTATCTATCTATCTATCTATCTATCTATCTATCTATCTATCTATCTATCTATCTATCTATCTATCTATCTATCTTATGAAATAGACCTGAAATGATATGAAGCAACTGGGCTCCATCATCCGCCCTGTATCATAATTCATCTGCACTCCTCTGACCATCACCTAATTATCATGTTGTTTCTGTGTTTCTCTACAGGTATGTTTGACTGTATGGACCACCACCAAACTTTAATGCTGCTGTGATATATTTTGTCTGCTGAAAATATCTGGGGTATGTTTGACTGATAATGGACCAGCACCAAACTTTAATGCTGCTGTGATATATTTTGTCTGCTGAAAATATCTGATTCTAGCATTAATGTGCCTGTTTATGATCCTTTGTTCAAATATGCCTGTGAGAGACCATTTGGTGCAGCCTTGCTTGGCCATGGGTTAATGGACTCCAGTTCCTTCCCCCTTTCCCCACACCTGAAATCAGTATCATTGAGCATATTAGGAGCCTTGCCTAGTTTGATGCAGACGTGTCTGATGCAAAAGTGTCGGATCTAAAGAGTCCAAATATGAAATAGACCTGAAATGGACCGGAATTGACTGGGATAGACTGGAAAGTACTGACAGAAAGCCACTCAAACAATGTCTATAACTGTATTCTCTACTAATCATTACCATGTATTTTACTTCACTGTTTGTGTTTCTATGTGTCATCAACACCAACTTGTATTACCCTATCCCCCCTCCATCACCACTCATCCACATCAGCCCCTCTCTCCTGCCCTACCCTATGTACAGCTCCCAAGCCATCTTCAGATTACTAAAGATTCTCAGCCCATCATATTCTAACATTTGTCATAATAAACCAAGTCCTAAATCTAAAAACTATCTGCTCTTCCTCTTTTTGCTGCTGCTACTGTCAGGTGATATCTCCCCCAACCCTGGTCCGCCCTCTAACTTCAACCCCTCTCCCACCACACATAGAAACCCCACTAACCTTATTACCATCACTTGCGCTCCTTCATCTCCCTCTTTTAATTGCACTCTCTGGAATCCACGATCTGTATGCAACAAACTTCCCTTCATTCACAATTACTTCTTTACCAACTCTCTTAACCTGCTGGCCCTCACAGAAACCTGGATCCAGGATTCAGACACTGCTTCCCCTGCTGCCATTTCTCACGGCGGCCTACATTTCTCTCATTCCCCTAGACCTGGGAACAGACATGGTGGTGGAGTTGGCCTCCTCCTGTCCCCACAATTTACTTTCCAGGTCATTCCTCCAGCCCCATCACTCTCATTCCCTTCTTTTGAGGTCCATGCCATTAGGCTATTCCATCCTCTCCCCCTCAAAGTAGCAGTGGTATACCGCCCCAGGGTCACCCACCCAGTTCCTCGAGCATTTCTCCGCGTGGCTCCCGCATTTCATGTCCTCAGAGTTACCAACCCTTATTCTGGGAGACTTTAACATTCCCATAAACAGCCCTATCTTCCCATCTGCATCCAGCTCCATTCTCTAACCACCTCTCTTGGCCTCTCACAGCTCTCAACCTTTGAGACGCACAAAGACAGTAACACCCTTGACCTGGTCTTTACCCGGCTCTGTTTAACCTCCTCCTTAGATAACTCACCTCTTCTCTCCGACCACAACATTCTCTCCTTCTCACTCACTAACCCTCGGCCACCACAGCCCAATCCTACCTATCACACATCCAGAAATCTACAGGCCATTAACCCTCATGCACTCACAGATTCCCTCAGCTCATCTCTGTCCCCAATCTCCTCAATCTCCTGTCCAGATCAGGCAGTAAATCACTACAATGACACTCTCAGGAGCTCCCTGGACTAAGTAGCGCCCCTCACCCTCAGAACCTCCAAGCAGAGAACAAAACAGCCTTGGCTCACATCACAAACTCCAGCGATGCTCTAGGAGTGCTGAACGTCTATGGAGGAAAACTCGCTCACAAAGGAGACTTTATCCACTATAAATTCATGCTCAAAACTTACAACTCTGCCCTTCACCTTGGTAAACAGACCCACTTCATCATCCTGGTCTCCTCACCATCCAACAATCCAAAAAACTCTTTGACACCTTTCACTCTCTCCTCAGTCCTAAAGAGCAGGCTTCTTATTTCATTTCGGAGAAAATAGACAACATCCGCCAGGAAATCAGCTATCATCTCCAAGCGCTGTCACCCCCATTCTTTGCCACATCTCCTCCGGTTCACTCTCCACTTTTGACCCAGTCAAAGAAGAAGAAGTCTCCAGGCTCCTCTCTTCCTCTCGTCCCACCACATGCACTACTGACCCCATTCCTTCACACCTGCTCCAATCCCTCTCTCCAGGTGTCACCACTCATCTAACCAAAATCTTCAATCTCTCCCTCTCTTCTGGCATCTTCCCCTCCTCTTTCAAACCCTCAATCGTTACTCCATTATTAAAGAAAACCACTCTCGACCCATCCTGCACAAATAACTACAGACCAGTCTCCAATCTCCCCTTCATCTCTAAACTCCTGGAGCGCCTGGTCTACTCCCGCCTCACTCGTTACCTCTCCGCTCACTCTCTTCTAGATCCATTACAGTCTGGTTTCCGCCCCCTTCACTCCACAGAAACTGCCCTCATCAAAGTGACCAAAATGTAATGGCGACCACTCTCTCCTTATTCTCCTTGACCTCTCTGCAGCTTTTGACATTGTTGACCATCAGCTCCTACTCTCTATGCTGCATTCCATTGGCATAAAGGACACTGCTCTCTCCTGGCTCTCCTCCTATCTTTCTGACCGCTCTTTCAGTATATCATTCGCTGGCCCCACTTCTTCCCCTCTTCTTCTCACTATTGGAGTCCCTCAGGGTTTAGTCCTTGGCCCTCTTCTCTTCTCTCTCTACACAGCCCCGATTGGACACACCATCAGCAGATTTGGCTTCCAGTAGCATCTTTATACTTATGACACAAAACTATACACTTCAGCCTCTGACCTGTTAGTCGAAGGTCATTTGAAGAACGTAGAGAACAGGTGGGGTGATAGACAGAGATGAGGGAGGAGATGTAGGGGGGTGCTGCACTGTGAAGAGCTTTGTGGGTGAGAACAAGCAATTTGAATTTGATCCTGTAGTGTACGGGCAGCCAGTGCAATGACTGGCACAGAGCAGAGGCATCTGAGTAATGATTGGTCAGATGGGTGATCCTGGCTGCTGCATTAAGGATGGACTGGAGAGGAGAAAGTCTGATGAGGGGGAGGCCGCTTAATAGAGAGTTGCAATAGTCAAGGCGGGAATGGATTAGGGCCACGGTGAGGGTTTTTGTTGTTTCCAGGGTGAGAAGGGGCGGACTCTAGAGATATTCTTCAGGTGTAAGCGACAGGAGCGGACGAGAGATTGCGTGTGGGAGGAGAAGGAGAGATCGGTGTCAAACATAACACCCAGACAGCGAGCCTGCTGCCTAGGCGTTATCGTGGTGCTGCACACTGAGAGAGAGATGTACGATTTAGAGAGGTTAGTGGATGGGGGGAGCAGAAGTTGTTCAGTTTTGGAAAGGTTTAGTTTCAAATAGAGAGTGGACATGATATTGGAAACTGCAGCTAGACAGTCATTGGTGTTCTTTAATACCGCAGGGGTAAGGTCAGGGGCTGAAGTGTATAGTTGTGTGTCATCAGCATAAAGATGGTGCTGAAAGCCAAATCTGCTGATGGTCTGTCCAATCGGGGCCGTGTAGAGAGAGAAGAGGAGAGGGCCAAGGACTGAACCCTGAGGGACCCCAATAGTGAGGGGAAGAGGGGAAGAAGTGGAGCCAGCAAAAGATACACTGAAAGAGCGGTCAGAAAGATAGGAGGAGAGCCAGGAGAGAGCAGTGTCCTTTATGCCAATGGAGTGCAGCATAAAGAGTAGGAGCTGATGGTCGACAGTGTCAAAAGCTGCAAAGAGATCAAGGAGAATAAGCAGAGAGTGGTCACCATTACGTTTTGCTGTCAGAAGGTCATTGGTCACTTTGATGAGGGCAGTTTCTGTGGAGTGAAGGGGGCGGAAACCAGACTGTAATGGGTCTAGAAGAGAGTGAGCGGAGAGGTAACGGGTGAGGCGGGAATAGACCAGGCGCTCCAAGAGTTTAGAGATGAAGGGGAGATTGGAGACTGGTCTGTAGTTATTTGTGCAGGTTGGGTCGAGAGTGGTTTTCTTTAATAATGGAGTAATGATCGAGTGTTTGAAGGAGGAGGGGAAAATGCCAGAAGAGAGGGAGAGATTGAAGATTTTGGTTAGATGAATGGTGACGACTGGAGAGAGGGACTGGAGCAGGCGTGAGGGAATGGGGTCAGTAGTGCATGATACTGGTGTACTCGGGCCGAGCATCCCAAGATACTGGTGTACTCGGGCCGAGCACCGAGCCAAATGTTATCCTATGGGAGACCCGAGTATTTTTATTAATTGACCACCCCCAGCATGTAGAAACCCTATGAATGTCACAAAACTCTCAGAAGAGTGCTGAAATGACATGTCAACAGCATGGTGAAGAACCCTGTAAGCATTTCTGACTGAAAAGTCACAGCTGTGAAAAATGTTGTTTGAGTTTTACGCCATTTATATAGACTCACCAGATAAAGTTCATAAATGACACCAGGAATAATTTTCATGGCGGAAATGTTAAGAGCACATACCCACTAGTGAGACACAGCTGGTGTTTACTACTTTGTGTGATGACATTAAATATTTTCCGTGAAAACATTGTGTTGAACTCAGATGTCACTGAGAAGAGATGTACATGAAGGCCTCTTTGACATAATGTGCCCATTTTGAGGAAGTGTGTCTATTGTACTATTTCCCTTTTGGCCAAACATTTGGAGGCTACCCATTCTCCATGGATAGAGACGTGCATGAGGGCATCAAAACATTATACCCATTTCAAAGGAGCTGGTGTATTGTTGTTGTAATGCCATTTCTGAAATAATGTGTGAAAAAATTTAACAATGGGGGTATAAATGAAACAACGGCCTAACTTTTTTAACGGTCAACATAGTGGCGCATGAGGAGAAGGCTGAGCAGTCCAGCGATTAACCAAAGTACAGAAGTGTGTACCCACGGGTGAGTGTAGGTTAATGGAAAATTACCTTTTCAATATTTTAATTCCGCTCTCATTTCCTGGTGGTGTGGTGAAGTCTTGTCCAATCCAACCCTTGTTCATCTAGATCTGAGTCATTCTGTCTTCATTTTCAGTTGACAGGCGGGTGCGTTTATCAGTAATGATTCCACCTGCGGAAACTCAAAAAAAAATCTGAAAAAACGCTAGCGCCAGGGCAGGCCAGGACTTCCAAGGCGTACAGAGCCAATTCATGTAACATGTCCATCTGGGATACCCAATAATTGTAAGGCACACAGCAATGTCGGAGTACAGTTATTAGATCTGCAAGGTACTCCTTCAGCATCTGGCAAAACTTAACATTTCTTGTGGCACTACCACGCACCTCAGGTGCTGCGTAACGTTAGGGGCTGAGAAAACTGTCACACATCTTAAAGACTGTTCCCCTACCTCGGGCGGATTACACTTTTGCCCCTCTCGGCTGTATGCCTTCGTTGTCCACCAATTCCTGATCGATGCGGCTATCGTTTTGTGTGGAGAATGCTTTGTGTAAATCCACAACTATGGCCTTCTGGAAATGCTCCATTTTTGCTGACCTCTCCGCCTCAGGAATAAGCGACATAAACTTCTCATTGTAGCATGTGTCTAACACTGTTACCAACCAGTTGTGTTTTTTGGCCCGAGATGTTCTTAACGCGAGGGTCACGAGCGAGGCAGCTTACCATTAAGTCAACCATGTGCGCCAGACTATTAACAGGCAGCACTTCGGTGTCCAGAGCAACACGATGACTGAACATGCTGTCCTCCTCCTTCTCCTCTTCATCATCCTCCTCTTCCTCCTCATCTCCCCTGTCCTCTGGCCAACCACGCTGAACACAGGGTATGACTGGTGTGCATGTCATATCCTCAATGTGGCCGGAGAGTAGCTCCATGTCTTCATCCTCCTACTCGTCCTCCTCTTCCTCCTCGTCAAAGTCCTCCACTGCCCGTTGTGATGATATGAGGCTGTGCTGTGTGTTATCACCCACACCCACTACTGTTTCTCGCTCCAACTCATGGCGCTATGCCTGCAATGCATCAAGTTTGTTTTTGAGCAGAGACCGTTTTAGAAGGCCGAGAAGCGGTATGGTGATGTTAATAATGGCGTCATCGATGCTCACCATCTTGGTGGATTCCTCCAAGTTTTGGAGGACGCTACATAGGTCGTACATCCATCTCCACTACTCACGTGTTATGTGTAGATTTTGACCCTTTTCCCAACGCCTTAGGTGAGGCAGGTACTCAACAACTGCCCTCTTCTGGTCACAAATCCTGAACAACATGTGCAGAGTTGCGTAACAACGCGTGGGGACATCACACACCAGTCTGTGAGCCAGAAGCTGAAAAAGGCCCCGCAAAGCCGTTAACGCCGCCAGAAGCTGTTGGTTAATTTACATAAACTGAACACAGGGGTCAAACTTTTAAGAGGAGATCATACAGCTCTGTGTATGATTTTAGAAACCGCTGAACCAAGAGGTTGAGCACATGGGCCACACATGGAACATGTGTCAGCTGGCCTCTCATCAAAGCCACCAACATGTTCGGCCCTTGTCGCACACAACCTTCCTGGCTTTAGGTTCAGAGGTGTGAGCCAGTGATCTGCCTGCTGTTTCAGAGATGTCCACACCTCTTCTGCATTTTGGGGTTTGTCACCTATGCATATTAGATTCAGCACAGCCTGTTGCCGCTTCGCCGAGGCAGTGCTGCAGTGCTTCCAACTTGGGACTGTTGTTGAGAAAACAGTGGAAGAGGATGCGCAGACAGGTTCCTTCTCTTGCCAGAACCCTCTCGTGATATGGTCCTTGCAGTTTTATCCTTTTCTCCCTTCTCTCAAGGTGTACGGTATACTTAACCATGGGTACAAAGAGGGCAAGAAGTGGATGTCTATTGTATGTTTGGCACTATTGTTTGAGAGAAGAGAATGTGTTATCAAATCTGATGTCTGTATTTTATTCATCTGCTTGCAGTTGATATGGTGATTAAGAGATGGAGGAGCTGCCGGGACCAGTATAAGAAGGAGTACGAACGGCAGTTACGCCTGGGCCCACAAGCTGCACCACCGTTGCGTGTTTACGCCCACTTTTACAGACTGGCATTCCTTCGTCCATTTGTGCGTCTTAGAAGGTCCGTAATGGAAGATTTTCATTTCCCCATAACCTTAACATGTGTAAGATTAGACAATATGTTATATGTCCCCATTGCTTTTGTAGCCATGTCAAATTGGAAGGCGGATGCTGATATGTTGAAAGTGTGAAAAAATATTTGGGCATCATGCACACAATTATGTTAGGTGACCTCAGATTTTTACGATCTGCATAACACATACATAGTCCACACTCAGCAAAGTTTGTTAGTGGGACCATGGGTACTGTATGTATTTGTTTGTGAGAGATTCGCCATAACTACAGCCGCCATTAAGGCATGTGACCATGACGTGGGCATGTAGTGACTGGCTCACAAGGGCTTAGTCTTGTGGCTCAAGGAAGACACCTTATATGTTTGTGACTCCACTAACGTGTTTCTTACAGGTACCCACCTTGTACAAGTGGGACACCAAAATTGGTCCCAGTTTAACAATTCACTTTGTAGGTTCAGAGAGGCCTGGTGCATGTTGAGAATTACCCTGTCAACCTGCAACATTATGTGTTTTAAGAAATGGAGTTTTAAATGACTATTGTGAGGGTGGCGTCAGACAACACCATATCTGTGAAGTTGTCATTGTATATTCATTTTTGGTTCTTAATAAAGTATAAAATTATCATTGAGAATACCACATTCAAATCTAACAAGCTTTTCAAAAATGCAATTTTTTGCAAGAATTAAATAATTTCAAGTAAAATAGGTTGTGTTAAAAAAGATGAACAGACATGTCACTGTTATTGTGAAGTTTACTAACAGTTTGGAGGTTACACTGTCTGTCGCAATGTTATTTATATGTTTAACCCCATTTAATTTGTGAGATACCGTAGGGTAACTAACTACAAATGTGCAACACTTATTTTATGAACACAGTTGATCTATGCACAGGGGATGAGCAGAGAGGACATCGCGTTTTGGACTGCGCCGGACGGAAGAGGATGTTTTTAATTAAAGATGGAGTCCCTAATGGCTTTTTTTTTATTTCTAATAAAAAATTTTCTCTGTGTTGTTTTTTTTAAAACAATTTAATAGAAATTCATGGCGGTCATGTCTAATATTGGCGTGACCGCCATAAATTTCGGGCTTAGGGCCAGCTGATAATACAAAGCTGGCCCTAACCTCTTTATTACCCAGCATGCCACCGCCACCAGG
This sequence comes from Allobates femoralis, assembly GCA_033576535.1. NCBI lineage: Eukaryota > Metazoa > Chordata > Amphibia > Anura > Aromobatidae > Allobates > Allobates femoralis. Next base: position 287,491,022 of record JARQOC010000005.1, read on the forward strand.
GCCGCTGGAAGAGCGGGGTTCAGCGCCAGAGGATGGCGCTTAAATGAACGCGCCATCTTCTGGGGCAGCTGCGGGCTGCAATTTGCAGCGGGGGCTGCCCAGAAAGCTTGGGCATCCCTGCTCTGCGGATTCCAGCCCCCAGCTGCTTAGCTGTACCTGGCTAGACATAGAAATTGCGCGGAGCCCCAAGCATTTTTTTAAAATTATTTCATGAAATTCTGAGATTCTGACTCTGAGACTCTGACTCTGAGACTCTGACTCTGAGACTCTGACTCTGAGACTCTGACTCTGACTCTGAGACTCTGACTCTGAGACTCTGACTCTGAGACTCTGACTCTAACTCTGAGACTCTGACTCTGAGACTCTGAGACTCTGACTCTGAGACTCTGACTCTGACTCTGAGACTCTGAGTCTGACGCTGAGACTCTGACTCTTAGACTCTGACTCTGAGACTCTAAGACTCTGAGACTCTGAGACTCTGACTCTGAGACTCTGACTCTGAGACTCTGACTCTGAGACTCTGACTCTGACTCTGAGACTCTGACTCTGACTCTGAGACTCTGACTCTGAGACTCTGACTCTGAGACTCTGACTCTGAATCTGAGACTCTGAGTCTGACGCTGAGACTCTGACTCTGAGACTCTGACTCTGAGACTCTGACTCTGAGACTCTGACTCTGACTATGAGACTCTGACTCTGACTCTGAGACTCTGACTCTGAGACTCTGACTCTGAGACTCTGACTCTGACTCTGAGACTCTGACTCTGAGACTCTGACTCTGACTCTGAGACTCTGACTCTGAGACTCTGACTCTGAGACTCTGACTCTGACTCTGAGACTCTGACTCTGAGACTCTGACTCTGAGACTCTGACTCTGGCTCTGAGGGTGAGACTCTGAATCTGAGACTCTGACTCTGAGACTCTGACTCTGAGATTCTGACTCTGAGACTCTGACTCTGACTCTGAGACTCTGACTCTGAGACTCTGAGACTCTGACTCTGAGACTCTGACTCTGACTTTGAGACTCTGACTGTGAGACTCTGACTCTGAGTCTGACTCTGAGACTCTGACTCTGACTTTGAGACTCTGACTCTGAGACTCTGACTCTGACTTTGAGACTCTGACTGTGAGACTCTGACTCTGAGTCTGACTCTGAGACTCTGACTCTGACTCTGAGACTCTGACTCTGAGACTCTGACTCTGAGACTCTGACTCTGACTCTGAGACTCTGACTCTGACTCTGAGACTCTGACTCTGAGACTCTGACTCTGAGACTCTGACTCTGACTCTGACTCTGAGACTCTGACTCTGAGACTCTGACTCTGAGACTCTGAGGGTGAGACTCTGAATCTGAGACTCTGACTCTGAGACTCTGACTCTGAGACTCTGACTCTGAGACTCTGACTCTGAGACTCTGACTCTGGCTCTGAGGGTGAGACTCTGAATCTGAGACTCTGACTCTGAGACTCTGAAACTCTGAGACTCTGAGACTCTGACTCTGACTCTGAGACTCTGACTCTGAGACTCTGAGTTTGACTCTGAGACTCTGAGACTCTGACTCTGAGACTCTGACTCTGAGATTCTGACTCTGAGACTCTGACTCTGAGACTCTGACTCTGACTCTGAGACTCTAACTCTGAGACTCTGAGACTCTGAGTCTGACTCTGAGACTCTGACTCTGACTCTGAGACTCTGACTCTGAGACTCTGACTCTGAGACTCTGACTCTGACTCTGAGACTCTGACTCTGAGACTCTGACTCTGACTCTGAGACTCTGACTCTGACTCTGAGACTCTGACTCTGAGACTCTGACTCTGACTCTGAGACTCTGACTCTGACTCTGAGACTCTGACTCTGAGTCTGACTCTGAGACTCTGACTCTGACTCTGAGACTCTGTCTCTGAGACTCTGACTCTGACTCTGAGACTCTGACTCTGAGACTCTGACTCTGGCTCTGAGGGTGAGACTCTGAATCTGAGACTCTGACTCTGAGACTCTGAGACTCTGACTCTGACTCTGAGACTCTGACTCTGAGACTCTGACTCTGAGACTCTGAGACTCTGAGTCTGACTCTGAGACTCTGACTCTGAGACTCTGACTCTGACTCTGAGTCAGACTCTGACTCTGACTCTGAGACTCTGACTCTGAGACTCTGACTCTGACTCTGAGACTCTGACTCTGAGTCAGACTCTGACTCTGACTCTGAGACTCTGACTCTGAGACTCTGACTCTGATTCTGAGACTCTGACTCTGACTCTGAGACTCTGACTCTGACTCTGAGACTCTAACTCTGAGACTCTGACTCTGAAATTCATGAAATAATAAAAAAAAAATGCGTGGGGCTCCGCGCAATTTCTATGTCTAGCCAGGTACAGCTAAGCAGCTGGGGGCTGGAATCCGCAGTGCAGGGATGCCCAAGCTTTCTGGGCACCCCCCGCTGCAAATTGCAGCCCGCAGCCGCCCCAGAAGATGGCGCGTTCATTGAAGCGCCATCCTCTGGCGCTGAACCCCGCTCTTCCAGCGGCCCTGGTGGCGGTGGCACGCTGGGTAATAAAGGGATTAATACCAGCTTTGTTATACAAGCTGGTATTAAGCCCGAGATTCTTAATGTCAGGCCACGTTTGACCCAGCCACTAAGAATCTCCAATAAAGGGTTAAAAAAACACAACACAGAGAAAATTTTTTATTTGAAGTAAAAAAAAAGCCATTAGGGACTCCATCTTTAATTAAAAAAATCCTCTTCCGTCCGACGTAGTCCAAAACGCGATGTCCTCTCTGCTACATCCCCTGTGCATAGATATAGATGTCTATGCACAGGGAATGTGCAGACTGAGAATAATCTCAGCTCTGCTACATCATGTCTGTGAGCAGGCGGGCTCTAGGACCCTGGAGCTGCACAGAGAAGAGCTGGACTCGGCTCGCAAATATGTTATATGTCCCCATTGCTTTTGTAGCCATGTCAAATTGGAAGGCGGATGCTGATATGTTGAAAGTGTGAAAAAATATTTGGGCATCATGCACACAATTATGTTAGGTGACCTCAGATTTTTACGATCTGCATAACACATACATAGTCCACACTCAGCAAAGTTTGTTAGTGGGACCATGGGTACTGTATGTATTTGTTTGTGAGAGATTCGCCATAACTACAGCCGCCATTAAGGCATGTGACCATGACGTGGGCATGTAGTGACTGGCTCACAAGGGCTTAGTCTTGTGGCTCAAGGAAGACACCTTATATGTTTGTGACTCCACTAACGTGTTTCTTACAGGTACCCACCTTGTACAAGTGGGACACCAAAATTGGTCCCAGTTTAACAATTCACTTTGTAGGTTCAGAGAGGCCTGGTGCATGTTGAGAATTACCCTGTCAACCTGCAACATTATGTGTTTTAAGAAATGGAGTTTTAAATGACTATTGTGAGGGTGGCGTCAGACAACACCATATCTGTGAAGTTGTCATTGTATATTCATTTTTGGTTCTTAATAAAGTATAAAATTATCATTGAGAATACCACATTCAAATCTAACAAGCTTTTCAAAAATGCAATTTTTTGCAAGAATTAAATAATTTCAAGTAAAATAGGTTGTGTTAAAAAAGATGAACAGACATGTTACTGTTATTGTGAAGTTGACTAACAGTTTGGAGGTTACACTATCTGTCGCAATGTTATTTATATGTTTAACCCCATTTAATTTGTGAGATACCGTAGGGTAACTAACTACAAATGTGCAACACTTATTTTATGAACACAGTTGATCTATGCACAGGGGATGAGCAGAGAGGACATCGCGTTTTGGACTGCGCCGGACGGAAGAGGATGTTTTTAATTAAAGATGGAGTCCCTAATGGCTTTTTTTTTATTTCTAATAAAAAATTTTCTCTGTGTTGTTTTTTTTAAAACAATTTAATAGAAATTCATGGCGGTCATGTCTAATATTGGCGTGACCGCCATAAATTTCGGGCTTAGGGCCAGCTGATAATACAAAGCTGGCCCTAACCTCTTTATTACCCAGCATGCCACCGCCACCAGGGCCGCTGGAAGAGCGGGGTTCAGCGCCAGAGGATGGCGCTTAAATGAACGCGCCATCTTCTGGGGCAGCTGCGGGCTGCAATTTGCAGCGGGGGCTGCCCAGAAAGCTTGGGCATCCCTGCTCTGCGGATTCCAGCCCCCAGCTGCTTAGCTGTACCTGGCTAGACATAGAAATTGCGCGGAGCCCCAAGCATTTTTTTAAAATTATTTCATGAAATTCTGAGATTCTGACTCTGAGACTCTGACTCTGAGACTCTGACTCTGAGACTCTGACTCTGAGACTCTGACTCTGACTCTGAGACTCTGACTCTGAGACTCTGACTCTGAGACTCTGACTCTAACTCTGAGACTCTGACTCTGAGACTCTGAGACTCTGACTCTGAGACTCTGACTCTGACTCTGAGACTCTGAGTCTGACGCTGAGACTCTGACTCTTAGACTCTGACTCTGAGACTCTAAGACTCTGAGACTCTGAGACTCTGACTCTGAGACTCTGACTCTGAGACTCTGACTCTGAGACTCTGACTCTGACTCTGAGACTCTGACTCTGACTCTGAGACTCTGACTCTGAGACTCTGACTCTGAGACTCTGACTCTGAATCTGAGACTCTGAGTCTGACGCTGAGACTCTGACTCTGAGACTCTGACTCTGAGACTCTGACTCTGAGACTCTGACTCTGACTATGAGACTCTGACTCTGACTCTGAGACTCTGACTCTGAGACTCTGACTCTGAGACTCTGACTCTGACTCTGAGACTCTGACTCTGAGACTCTGACTCTGACTCTGAGACTCTGACTCTGAGACTCTGACTCTGAGACTCTGACTCTGACTCTGAGACTCTGACTCTGAGACTCTGACTCTGAGACTCTGACTCTGGCTCTGAGGGTGAGACTCTGAATCTGAGACTCTGACTCTGAGACTCTGAGACTCTGAAACTCTGAGACTCTGAGACTCTGACTCTGACTCTGAGACTCTGACTCTGAGACTCTGAGTCTGACTCTGAGACTCTGAGACTCTGACTCTGAGACTCTGACTCTGAGATTCTGACTCTGAGACTCTGACTCTGAGACTCTGACTCTGACTCTGAGACTCTAACTCTGAGACTCTGAGACTCTGAGTCTGACTCTGAGACTCTGACTCTGACTCTGAGACTCTGACTCTGAGACTCTGACTCTGAGACTCTGACTCTGACTCTGAGACTCTGACTCTGAGACTCTGACTCTGACTCTGAGACTCTGACTCTGACTCTGAGACTCTGACTCTGAGACTCTGACTCTGAGACTCTGACTCTGAGTCTGACTCTGAGACTCTGACTCTGAGACTCTGACTCTGACTCTGAGACTCTGACTCTGACTCTGAGACTCTGACTCTGAGACTCTGACTCTGAGTCTGACTCTGAGACTCTGACTCTGACTCTGAGACTCTGTCTCTGAGACTCTGACTCTGACTCTGAGACTCTGACTCTGAGACTCTGACTCTGGCTCTGAGGGTGAGACTCTGAATCTGAGACTCTGACTCTGAGACTCTGAGACTCTGACTCTGACTCTGAGACTCTGACTCTGAGACTCTGACTCTGAGACTCTGAGACTCTGAGTCTGACTCTGAGACTCTGACTCTGAGACTCTGACTCTGAGACTCTGACTCTGAGTCAGACTCTGACTCTGACTCTGAGACTCTGACTCTGAGACTCTGACTCTGACTCTGAGACTCTGACTCTGAGTCAGACTCTGACTCTGACTCTGAGACTCTGACTCTGAGACTCTGACTCTGATTCTGAGACTCTGACTCTGACTCTGAGACTCTGACTCTGACTCTGAGACTCTAACTCTGAGACTCTGACTCTGAAATTCATGAAATAATAAAAAAAAAATGCGTGGGGCTCCGCGCAATTTCTATGTCTAGCCAGGTACAGCTAAGCAGCTGGGGGCTGGAATCCGCAGTGCAGGGATGCCCAAGCTTTCTGGGCACCCCCCGCTGCAAATTGCAGCCCGCAGCCGCCCCAGAAGATGGCGCGTTCATTGAAGCGCCATCCTCTGGCGCTGAACCCCGCTCTTCCAGCGGCCCTGGTGGCGGTGGCACGCTGGGTAATAAAGGGATTAATACCAGCTTTGCTATACAAGCTGGTATTAAGCCCGAGATTCTTAATGTCAGGCCACGTTTGACCCAGCCACTAAGAATCTCCAATAAAGGGTTAAAAAAACACAACACAGAGAAAATTTTTTATTTGAAGTAAAAAAAAAGCCATTAGGGACTCCATCTTTAATTAAAAAAATCCTCTTCCGTCCGACGTAGTCCAAAACGCGATGTCCTCTCTGCTACATCCCCTGTGCATAGATATAGATGTCTATGCACAGGGAATGTGCAGACTGAGAATAATCTCAGCTCTGCTACATCATGTCTGTGAGCAGGCGGGCTCTAGGACCCTGGAGCTGCACAGAGAAGAGCTGGACTCGGCTCGCAAAGTAACAGCAGTTACTTTGCGAGTTTCCCTGCTATCACTGGCACAGTAGCCAAGTCTAATGCAAGACAATGGCAATCCTAGTTTTGTCAGCGTTTGCCATTGATTTGCATTGGACTCGTGCGAGTAAACGCTGGGAAACTTGCAGAGTACCGAGTCCTGCGAGTCCCTTACTACTCGCCGAGTAACGAGTCCTAGCGAGTAGATTCGCCCATCCCTAATCAAAGCTTCTTAGCAGAGGCACATTGTTTATCCTTCGTGTCAGAAAAGGACATAATGTTTAAACCGCAGTCAGCCAAACATATCAAATTTGATTATGTCCCTCTAGGTTTGGGTACTGTCGTCTGGAGGGCTTAAGAACTTTGATGATATCCAGTCCTTAATGAGAGTCAGCCTGTCGGCATTTTCTGTAGTACGCCGTGACCTTCTATCAATGACAATTCCCCCAGCGACACTGAAAACACGCTCTGATGTCACACTAGCAGCTGGGCAGGCCAGCAACTCCAAGGCAAACAAAGAGAGCTCAGTCGAAGTGTGAAGCTTGGAAACCCAGTAATTAAAGGGTACAGAGGGGTCGGTTAAGAAGCTGGTAGTGTCACAGACTTACTCGTTCACCATGTTTGACAATGTTTGTCTCCTACTCAAGGTGACCGTAGGCACAATCCATTGCAGATTGGAAGGTCTGTTGAACATCGCCCAGTTGGTGGACATCTTACCACCACCTCTTCTTGACATTGTGCCCGTTTGTGTCCCAACCAAAGGCTGCTGTGGCAAAGAGCTGCTTCTTCGGGGTAGAGCGGAGTCAGAGGGTAAAATTGACATCAAATTGTCAACAACAACCCTCTTGAAATAATCAATCGTTAAGCCCCTTGGTGACTGCAACAGCAGCGATGGAAACTTGTCTTTGTAGCGTGTGTCAAGGAATGTTGACAACCAGTAGAGGTCACTGTCATAGATGTTAATGACGCGTGGATCTTGGGACAGACATTGAGACATGAAGTCAGACATGTGTGCTAGGCTGCAAAGACTCATCTCTTCTGTTTCACCTGACTGATGAACAATAGGCATCATGGTCTCAAAATCGGTCTACGCCTCCTCCTCTTCAGCCCACCCATGCTGTACCGACATAAACCTGGGGTTGGGAGTACCATCAGGGTTCACATCAGTACCATGGAGAAATAAATCGTCTTCATCTTTCTCATCACAGTCTTGTTCTGCAGCCAAAGTTGCCGGCTGAAATTGGCTTTGCTGGCTCTGATCGTGGCTGTTCATATCTGGCTCCATAGCCATCCGCTGTGCCCTCAATGATTCTGTTTTAAGATTCAGGAGAGATTCTTTAAGCAAACAGAGCATGGGGATGGTGAGACTAATAATGGACTGATCACCGCTGACAAGTTTTGTGCAGTAATCGAAGTTCTCTAGAACCTCGCAAAGGTCAGCAATCCACACCCACTCCATAGTACCAATGTGTCTTGTATGACTTCCGGGGTGACGGGCATGTTGCAGCTGATATTCCGCTATTGCCCTCTGCTGCTCATTGAACCTTGCCAACATATGGAATGTAGAGTTCCATCGTGTGGGCATGTCGCAAATTAACCTGTGTTTGGGCAAATTAAATTGCTGTTGAAGGGCAGATAGACTTCCAAGTGCCGTGGATGAATGTCGGAAATATGCGCAATTTCTACGCACCTTCTCTAGTAGATCAGATAACTCAGGGTAATTTTTCATGAATTTCTGAACTACGAGGCTCAGCACGTGAGCCATGCAAGGCACGTGTTGAAGGTTACCGAGCTTTATTGCTGCAACAAGGTTTCGTCCGTTATCGCTGACAACAAGATCTGTTTGTAGTTGCAGTTGGGCCAGCCACTCATCTGTCTGTTGCTTAACACCTTTCCACAGCTCAGTTGCAGTGTGAGGTGTGTCACCTAGACAGATCAGCTTAAGAAGAGCCTGTTGTCGCCTTGCTGATGCACTACTGCAAAGCTCCCAACTTTGACGTGATGTTGCGGACAAGTCAGCAGTGGTCAAAGAAGTAGAAGACACACATTGTGTTGTTGAAGTATATGAGGACGCGGACACCCGGAATGATGTTGTGCCCGCTATTCATGGAGTTGGTAGGATCTCAGATATTCCACTATTAGACTTTGGGACACTCTCGACCAGGTTGATCCAGTGAGCCGTTAGTGATATGTATCTGCCCTGTCCACAACTACTTGTCCACATGTCAGTTGTCAGGTGAACTTTTCTTCTTACAGCATTTGTTAGTGCACGCTTTAAGTTGTTAACCACGTGCTGGTGTAACGCGGGTACGGCAGTACGTGAAAAAAAGTAGCGACTGGGGACAGAGTATCGTGGTGCTGCCACGGACAACAACTCCCGAAAAACCTCAGTAGCCACAAGCCTAAACGGCAACATTTCAACAGCTAACAGCTTAGAAATTTGCGCAGTCATTTTTTGAGAAAAAGGGTGTGTTGATTGGTACTTCCACTGCCTCTCATACAGCTGTGGAACAGACAACTGAACATTTGGGGCAGACTCACAAGTCACTTGACTACTGTCATATCTCTCGTCTAACGCAGCTTGTGAGGAGTACGTATGAGTAGGAGCTGCTGCATGAACAGTAGATGGTGAAGGACGGATCGGAGGTGGCCTGCAAGTGTTGGGATCAGAAGGCCCTGATGTCGAACCCTGATGGGCCAACCACTGACTTGGGTGCTTAACAGACATGTGCTTACGCATACTGCTGGTGCTCAAGTTTCCTTTGCCCTGGCCTCTGCTTAGCCTGGCATAGCAGATGTTACAGATAACGACATTTGCTACTGATGGGCTATCCTTAAAAAATTGCCAGACAATGGCTTTTCGTCCTTTATGTTGTGTTGGAAGAACAGGAGGATAACTCTGACCAACACCAACTGTAGACACAGTTTGGCCAACTGTTGTTAAAGTTTGTGCAACAGTTGGTACAGTTTGTGCAACAGTTGACACAATTTGGGCTACTGTTGTCACAGGTTGGATTCTGGATAAAGGAGTAAGCCTGGGTGCTTTAGGCGGTGGTACATAGCCACGTTCCTCCTCCATGCTGCTCGGTTGGCTATGCATGTCAAGTGTCCAGGTTGGATCAGTGGTCTCATCATCCACCCCTTCCTCCTCAAAGTCTTCTGGATAACGTGACTGTTCAGGCTGGCCAGATGAGATGTGTGTCTCATCATCATCATCATCCTCCACCTCCTGAGACGGTGTATGCCTTTGTTGAAAGTGACATTCTTCAGTACGAGGTGAATCCAAACTTTGTCCATGAATAGAACGTTCGTCTTGTTCAAGTATCTGGTCGGGCAGTGACAAAGAAAGGTCAGGTTGTATGAATGGTTGATAAGAACCAAATAAATCATCCGAGTGTCCAAGGTCGCGGTCAAAATTTTCCTCTGTCTGGCGATGGCTTGAGGAAATAGGAAGATTTTGCGGATTAGATGACCCCGCGTTGTCAGTAGCGGCACTTGAATATGGTGTCAAGGATGATTGTGTGCTGCATGAACCAGTGGTTGAGGTCTTGTCAGCCATCCAAGATGTTATTTGGTCTTGCTCTTCTGGCCTCAAGACACGTTTAGGTTGAGTACTGGGAAATTTAGACAGCAGAAAGGTGGATCGATCAATCCTCGTCTGTCTACTTCTACCAGTGCCTTGTTGTTCACGACTGTTAGGGCCACGACCTTGTCCCTGTCCCTTTGCAAACTCTTTTTTGGGCATTTGGTGTTTTTGGGACATTGTTGACAAGTGAAGATGGTCACGTACAGAATCAGATGACTAATTATCAGTGAAGAATTCCTACTAGGATGACAATGAAGGCTACAAATGCGTATTCGCAGAGCAGGAAGGTAATGTGCCTGCTATTAGCTTGTAGCAGATAAGTAACGCACTGTCCCTCCAAAAAATTGGTTATGTGGCAGAATCAGTCACCAATAAGGAGTTTGGTACTGTCTGCGTCACGGGTGTGAGGTAAAGTGCGTGCTATCACTTCGCAGAGAAGCAACGCACTGTCCCTCCAAAAAATTAAATATTAGCTCAGTTAAGCCTCTGATTTTAGCTCTGAGGAAGGTTGAGTGACTAAGCTAAGCTCTGAGGTCGGTGCTGTATGCACTGCAAGGCTGCTCCTGCCTGTCTCCCTGCCTTCAGTGCAGTACACAGCACTCCTCCGTCCTGTTAGCTCTCACAAGAGCTGTTTGGGTTATATGTGAGGTGATTTTCCTACACTCACTGACAATCCCTATCTCTGATCTGCTCAAAGTCTCCCTACTCGCCCTACAATAGCTCAGATCGTCACAGGAATGTGCCCAAAATGGTGGGGGCAAGCCTTATATACAGCCTTGCCTTTCATACATGACATAGGCATCACGATGGACAGCAGCCAATCATAGTAATGCCACAACCAACATGGCTGCGGCATTACTGAATATGATTGGCTAACATACTTGTCCATCTCCACAGTTTTCTCACCTAACATGCTAGGCTGCTAGCATGCTAGGCTGTCTCGGAACATTAACATATTCTGTATTCAGCAAGTCCAGAATACAGTATACAGGACTCGGAGTCGTAGACTCGCTCATCCCTAGACTCGCTGCTGACAGCGGGTATCCGTGAACCGGTGCGAGTGTTTAAACGATTTGGGGACAATCCAGCTACATAGACAGCGATGTGATAGCGAGTTTAGCGACTGAGAAAAATACTGAATGCAAACTCTGACAAAACTAGGATTGCCATTGATTTGCATTGGACTCGTTACTGTGTGAGTAATCGCTTGCAAACTCGCAGAGTACCGACTCCTGCGAGTTTCTTACTAATCGCAGAGTAACGAGTCCTAACGAGTAGATTCGCCCATCACTAGCTGTTTTTTAAAATTATTTATTTAACTACAAAACCAGCGTGGGATCCCAGTATTTGATAGTCAGCCAATATAAAGCATATAGCTGGGGGCTGCAGCTGTCTGCTTAATCTGTGATGAGTATCAAAAATAGGGGAGAACCCTATGCATTTTTCATCATTACTTATTTATTTTACACACATATGATGGCAGGTTGGTTGCCAGACACTAATGTATATGGCAACCAAGCACAGACACTGGTACAGATTGTGGGCGTGAAGTCTCAGTGCAACAGCCAATCACAGATGCTGTCACAGAGTGTGGGCATTTGTGATTGTCCTTGCAGTTCAGTGCAGTGAATATTAATGAACGGCCCTAAAGCAAGCAGCTTTAGATCTATCTAACTAAACACCATCCATCTGCCACCCATGTGGTGTCCAATTTTTTTTTTCCTTGCACCCATTGATGTGCATTGGGGAATCTCCTGTGAGATACGCTACCATACACAGCATGCTTCAAATTTTTCTTCAGAACGTTTCTCACTGAGGAAAATTCACTGTTGGGAGTGAAACCTGATGTATCATCAGGTTGTACTCGCTGACTTTATACGCTGATGGGAGCCAGCCCTTACTCTAAGAATCTTAATTTTATTGTAATTTCCTCATAACTTTAACTTAAATATACACTTAATATACAATAAATTAAAAGAATATATAAATATAGGACACACTCTATTTAGTGCATCAGTTTTTATCAATTTATACTCCTCAGAAAACCTTCAACGTGTTTAGTCCAATTTCCTGAGTTCATAGAATTGTTTTCTGTTGCTTTGCCATATGTGGATATAATTTCACTAGCAGGCTCTGTAATGTGCTGAAATTGCAGTTTATGTTTTATTACAAAATATTAACGCTCCAGTGTTTAGCTGACAATACATTGTTGCAATAGCTTATAGCTACATGCCTCAATGGAGAGAAAAATATTGCTTTTTTGGACATAAATTCCACACCATTGATTTACTGTGATTCTCTAAGTCTTACCCTCATCAAACCTGCTCAATCTCAACTAAAAACTAGCATAAAAGGCTTTAGTTAAAAGCGCACTGAAATGATTAAGGGTACCTTTACACGTCGCAACTAGTGATGAGCGAGTACTAAAATGCTCGGGTGCTCGAAGCTCGGGCCGAGCATCCCGAGATACTCGTGTACTCGGCCCGAGTACCGAGCCCAATGTTATCCTATGGGAGACCCGAGTATTTTTATGAAATGACTGCCGGCAGCATGTAGAAACCCTAAAAATGTCACAAAAGTCTCAGAAGAGTGCTCAAATGACATGGCAACAGCATGGGGAAGACCCCTGGAAGCATTTCTCACTCAAAAGTCACAGCTGTGAACAATCTTGTCCGAGTTTCACGCCAATTTTACGGAGTCACCAGAAAACCTTCCAAAATGACACCAAAATGAATATTTAGGGTGGAAATGTTAAGGGCACATACCCAATAGTGAGATACAGCTGGTGTATGTTACTTTTTGTGATTACATGAAAGATTTTACGTGAAAACATTGTGCGGCACTCCGATGTCCCTGAGAAGAGACGTACATGAAGCCCTGTCTTGACATATTGTGCCCATTTTGAGGAACTGGGTCTATTGTAGTATTTTCCTTTGCCAGGGCAGTCCAAAATTTGGAGGTTCACCAATGCCCCTGGATAGAGACGTGCATGAGGGCCTGTAAACCTGAAGTGGGTGTATAGTAGTATAGCCCTTTGGCCAGGGCAGCCAAAAATTGGGAGGCTCCACATTGTCCCAGGATAGAGACGTGCAGGAGGGCCTGTAAACCTGAAGTGGGTGTATTGTAGTATAGCCCTTTGGCCAGGGCAGCCAAAAATTGGGAGGTTCAACAATGACCCATGCATACAGACATGCAGGAGGGCCTGTAAACCTGAAGTGGGTGTATTGTAGTATAGCCCTTTGGCAGGGCAGCCAAAAATTGGGAGGTTCAACAATGACCCATGCATACAGACATGCAGGAGGGCCTGTAAACCTCAAGTGGGTGTATTGTAGTATAGCCCTTTGGCAGGGCAGCCAAAAATTGGGAGGTTCAACAATGACCTATGCATACAGACATGCAGTAGGGCCTGTAAACCTCAAGTGGGTGTATTGTAGTATTGCCCTTTGGCCAGGGCAGCCAAAAATTGGGAGGCTCCACATTGACCCAGGATAGAGACGTGCTGGAGGGCCTGTAAACCTGAAGTGGGTGTATTGTAGTATAGCCCTTTGGCCAGGGCAGCCAAAAATTGGGAGGTTCAACAATGACCCATGCATACAGACATGCAGGAGGGCCTGTAAACCTCAAGTGGGTGTATTGTAGTATAGCCCTTTGGCAGGGCAGCCAAAAATTGGGAGGTTCAACAATGACCCATGCATACAGACATGCAGGAGGGCCTGTAAACCTCAAGTGGGTGTATTGTAGTATATAGCCCTTTGGCAGGGCAGCCAAAAATTGGGAGGTTCAACAATGACCCATGCATACAGACATGCAGTAGGGCCTGTAAACCTCAAGTGGGTGTATTGTAGTATAGCCCTTTGGCAGGGCAGCCAAAAATTGGGAAGCTCCACATTGTCCCTGGATAGAGACGTGCATGAGGGCCTCAAAACATTTTTCCCATTGAAAAGGAGCGGGTCTCCTGTCGTTGTAATGCCCATTCTAAAAGAATGGGCGAAAAAATTTACCACTGCGGGTATACCTCAAACAACAGCCTAACTATTGTAACGGTCATCATGGTGGCTCATGAGGAGAAGGAGGAGCTGTCCAGCGATTAGCCAAAGTCCAGAAGTGTGTACCCATGGGTGAGTGGAGGTACATGGCAAATTCCCATAACAAAATTTTAATTCAGTTGTCATTTGTTGGTGGTGTGGTGAAGTCTGGCCCAATCCAACCCTTGTTCATCTTGATCAGAGTCAGCCTGTCAGCATTTTCAGTTGACAGGCGGGTGCGTTTATCAGTAATGATTCCACCTGCGGCACTGAAAACACGCTCTGACAATACACTAGCGGCAGGGCAGGCCAGGACTTCCAAGGCGTAGAGAGCCAATTCATGCCACGTGTCCAGCTTGGAGACCCAATAATTGAAAGGCACAGAGGAATCTCGCAGTACAGTTGTTCGATCTGCAAGGTAGTGGTACTCCTTCAGCATCTGGCCAAACTTAGCATTTCTTGTGGCACTACCCTGCACCTCAGGGGCTGTGGTACGTGAGGGGCTGAGAAAACTGTCCCACTTCGTAAAGAGTGTTCCCCTACCTCTGGCGGATTGAACTTGTGCCCCTCTCGGCTGTACGCCTTGGTTGTCCACCGATTCCTGACCTATGCCGCTAGCGTTTTGTGAGGGGAATGAGTTGCCTACTTCCGTGACTATGGCCTTCTGGAACTGCTGCAATTTGGCTGACCTCTCCGCCTCAGGAATTAGAGACATAAAGTTCTCCTTGTAGAATGGGTTTAACAGTGTTGCCAACCAGTACTGATTGTCGGCCAAGATGTTCTGAACGCGAGGGTCACGAGCCAGGCAGCTTACCATAAAGTCAGCCATGTGCGCCAGACTCTTAACAGCCATCACTTCAGTATCCAGACCAACACGATGACTGAACATGCTGTCCTCCTCCTACTCCTTTTCCTCATCTCCCCTGTCCTCTGGCCAGCCACGCTGAATCGAGGGTATGACTGGTGTGTATGTCATATCCTCAATTTGGCCAGAGAGTTGCTCCATGTCTTCATCCTCCTCCTCCTCATCATAGTCCCCCACTGCACATTGTGATGAGATGAGGTTGGGCTGTGTGTTTTCACCCACACCCACTACTGTTTCTTGCTCCAAGTCATCACGCTCGGCCTGCAATGCATCCTCTTTGTTTTTCAGCAGAGACCGTTTTAGAAGGCAGAGTAGTGGTATGGTGACGCTAATAATGGCGTCATCGCCGCTCACCATCTTGGTGGAGTCCTCAAAGTTTTGGAGGACGGTGTTAAGGAGAGCCTTAAGATCAAAATACTTCATTAAGCCTAAGACATAAGGGCATGGGAGAAATGATATATATAGAGTGTATTATTTTACATTGTATAAGTTGTGATTTAAACATGGCTGCCATTTCCTGCCACATCACACCATGTGCTGAGAGCAAGATGGAGTCTAAAGAAGTCTGACCAATCACCGAAGCTGGAGGTCAGGCAAGACGGACCAATCACAGAATAACATACTCGATCAAGACCACACCCCTTGATGACCTCATGGATCTGCCCATGGACTGACCGAGCCCCTTATTGACCATGGACCAATGAATACATCTGAGTAGGGCTGACCGAGCCCCTTATTGCCCATGGACCAATGAATACATCTGAGTAGGGCTGACCGAGCCCCTTTTTGAGTAAAAACCAAATGTCTTATAATAAACAGGCACTTGGAGCTTGGGTCTGACCAAGGAAGGGTGTACATCTGACTCTATGTGTCTGGTGTCTACTACTTTTCAATGCCGGCGCTTGGTCTATATTGATTTGGTCAGGAGCAGCAACTTGTTATTAATATTGTTATTAATATTACCTTTACAATCTGGCGCCCAACGTGGGGCAACAGTATTGGAGAATCCCCAAACCTTGAATGACCGGTGAAGGAGACGGCAGGACGCACTGAGTACCCCGAGCCAGGAGACTGATCACCTCCCTAACAAAAATGGTAAGTCTGCTGATTTTATTATAATCTGTTGACTTTACCTGTTTTTCGGGGTACCCTGTGCAGATTGCCTGACCGCGTCCGGTCTTTTAGGGTCTCTGAAGACGGCAGATGGGGTAATCTCCGCTGTTTGGCCATTTAATTGCGGAAGAACCGTCATGCTAAGTTGCTGCGGCCTGTTATATGTGTGGAGGGGAGATGACTGGTAGGAAAGAGGGTTTTTGAGCAGTGTCTGGAGATGGGATAGATCAAAGTGGTCACCTGTGCTGCAATAGGTCGAGTAACTGGACTCCCATAGGGGCATGTAACTTAGAGTAACTTGACTCAGTACATAGCCTGATAATATATGATTTTTGGTTCTGGAGAGAATAGGTCGAGTAACTGGACTCCCATAGGGGCATGTTACTTAGAGTAACTTGACTCAGTACATAGCCTGATAGTAGTCTACAGAACACGGAAATCAGACAGGGACAGATAGGAAGGGTAGACGGCTGTGAAGGTCTTGTGCCAGGTTTGTCATCTCCCCAGTCTTAAGTGTTTGTTTTGTGTCTATTCTATATAGAGAAAGATGGAGAAGTTAATGCTGTTGTGTCGCATAGGCCCTAAGCCTAATTCAGATGGCAAGATAGATCTGTGTACATTACTGGTGACTCGTGAAGGGAAAAGTTATGTTAAATGATGCACATAGCTTATGAAGTTGTGTGGAATGGCAGAAGTGCAGTGAAGATTGGGTTAAAAGAGAGACAAGGTGTTTTGGAAGGTAATGGATTGTTATATACTGCCAGGGCATGGGAAAGAGTCTCTTACAGTTTGTATAGAGAAAATTGGATATTAGAGGAAAGGAAAAAGAAAGACAAAAGTTTAAGTTATGTGTATTATAGAACTGTACAATGTGAATTCCCACCACCATAAGCTGGAGCACATGTTTCTTTGTTGGGGGGCCAATTTGTTGGTGGAGCACATGTTTCTTTTGTTGGTGGCCATCTTGTTGGTGCTTCTCAGACCTCCTCTGGGGGCGACCATTTTGTGGGAGGCATGTGCTCTCTGATGTCAGCCATTTTGTAATGCTATGTGCTCTGGTAAATGAGCCTTGTGGTAACTAGTGCTTGGTTTTTTGTGCCCTTAAAAGATGCTAGCATATGGCAAGTATGAGAGACTTGTCGAGCATAAATGAAAATATGTAAGTAAATAGCAGATATTCTAAAACAAATGTAAGACAGCAGAGAAATGAGAGTTTAAATAGTGTTAAGACAGAAATGCTGGAGTATAAAAATGTGTGGGAAAGATGGGTTAGGATTGCCTCAGATTGAGAATCTGGGAATATACTTTTGTCCATGCAAAGATGGCCGCCGAGTGAAGGCCACATGGTTAGAGACAAAGAAATGAAGGAATGTTTGGACAATAGGCTTAGACAGGAAGTGATGTGGAAGGACTAAACGCTGTCTGACCAGTTTTGAGTATACACACTGCTAGTTTCAGACCCAAAAGAAAAGGTAGCCACCTCAACCCCTTCCCACATAGAGACATGTGATGAGTTAATGCAGAGAGATTGAATGATTACATGAGTATACTGGTAATTAAAAATAAATAATAAAAATAGAATAAAATAAGGCACATATAAGTTCCTTTGTTCAGAGAAGTCCAGTGTGCTGGTCAGATATAACCATGTGCTGAAAGCTATAAGAAATTGCTACATGGGAAGGTAAAAGATGTGAATGCATATATTAATGAAGTATTAATTGGGATTAAATAAATAAATATAGATATAATTGGCATGGGAGACCAAATAACATACCTCAGAGAAAAGATGAGATGAAAAAAAAAAAAAAAAAAAAATAATAATAATAAATGCCAACGGTGCACAGATAATCCAAGGGAAAAATGTGGAGATTCATCATTATGGCTCCAAGGAGAGAAATTTCCATGACCTCTCTCTTTTCAACAGGAAGTGTGAATGACCTGCCTGTTGCTACTGTTTGAATTCGGGGGAGGAGACTTGATTGCAAACCAGGCCAGTCCCACAGAGAGGCACCACCCCACCCCCTAAAATGCCTAGGCCACATGCTTCATTGTATCTTTTCCTCTACATTTTAACATCTAATTTTTCCCAGTTCATGTTTTATTTTATTTTTTATAGTCTCACTTTAGGGTATTGGTACAAGTAATTGGTAAAAGTAATTATCAATAGTTTTTCATTTTTATTGCTTCAACCCCAAGACACCTTTTTCACATGAATGTAGATTTGTATTCATGATACTGTAGATACTGGAACAAACAGTGTGCTGGGTTTACCTAATTAGCAATTCAATTCCAGGTGATTTGCATTTCTATTCCATGTCTCTGCACTGATATATTTTCAATCCCGCAGCCAGAGCCCTGTACCTGGAGGGGGGTGGACGAGCCCACAGGACTAAAGTTACACATCACATAGTATTTGGGCTTTGTGCACATAGTGAGGTGCTTTTTGCTGTATAATTTGTCACACATCTTCACATTTATTCTGACACCAGTGAAGTTGCTGAGACTTCAGAAGTGTTCTGCACGTTATCTCATTTTTTTATTGTTCTTTCAGATTTCGTGTGTTTTCTTTTTGCCGGGAAATTCAGATTTGATGCAGAAAATTTACACCCCACATGTAATGTTCATCATGTGCACATCGCCTTATTGTATTCATAGTTATGTATAATCTAGGGAGTGGGACCTTTACATGATCCTTTCAGGCTCCAAATATGAAATTCAGCTAACAACATAATTTTTGAATCCAGATATGTTTTGGATATTGGATTCCAAAAGGGGGGAGATGTGAGATGTAAAGTTAGTGCCTGTTTCCAATGTTTTTTAAAGTTTTAATAATTTATTAACGTTTTAATAATTTATTAACGTCTTTATATTTAAGTCTCTTCTTTATATTTTTGTCTTAAATAGAGGACAGAGCAAATATGTATGAACATGTCCCACATGAGCTCATTACTAATGCAGATCTTGAGTTATTTTACAGATGTTCGTGGATTCTACCACTGGATGTGCTGTGATTACACAACAGGAGGTAATAAAGCAAAACCACTCCCTCTTGACATACCGCCATGAGAGGTAGATGGGGATCTGCAATCATTGGAATGGGTAGCTGGCAAAGGGTAAGATGATCTGCAGATCTTTCCTAGAGTCACATAAAGACCCACAGAGACCGCAGAGAGTGTATGAGCCTGTATGGAGGCTCTCCTGTGTTCAGATAAGCCTGGCAGAGTGCAGGTACTCACACCTGAGCTGGTGCTCAAGCCAGAGGTAATGCTCACACAGGTGCAGCTGCCAGAATCTGTGAAGAGGCCTAGAGTCGAGAGTCTCAGACCCTGACACCAGGGCAGACCCGGGCACTAGTGCAGACCCTGACACCAGGGCAGACCCGGGCACCAGGGGCCCCTGTCACTCCTGATGTTCTTATTCCCGCAGAAACAGGTGATCGAATGGAAAGGAGTGCAACACGCAGGGAGCCAGCTGAGGAAGGTCTGTACACACCAGGCGGTAAGCGTTCTCTGCCACGACTCTCTTCTCAATGATGGCTCAGGTAACCCAAGAACTGACTCATTTGTCATTAACTGCTACCTGTGTTTTAGTGGACAAGGTTTGGGTGGCACCAGGGTTCAGTACCCAGGTGGCCAGGTACACCCAGCCTTGGTTGATGTGTGACTGGTACAATGGAAGAGAATCTGTAGTGACCCCGCAGAACCACGAATGCACCCCTCGTCCACTCTACCATTACAGTGATTGCAGATAGATGATAAGGACAGCTGCACATTAGGTGTATGCTGGTGTGCCTGTTGCGGTAATCTCTTTTCAGGATCCGGTGCAGAAACTACGTTACTTCTGAGAAGCTCACGATGAAGGTGGTATGTAGAAATTAGACTCCTGATGAGGTAAAGCTGCGTGTGTTATAGTGGAGGTCATTAAGGGTATTTCACAGCATCTGGGAGTCAGCAGCTTTCTGCAATACGTATCATGCATAAGACGGTGGACAATAGGAATGGGTGATTAACACTAAAGGTGCAAGGTAGAGGAGACGGGCAAGACATAGATGAAATGTTTGTTTTTGTTTAATTTTCCTCCTCAGTAAATAAGTTAAAATAAGATAATTCTCGATCCAACACCTTGAACAGGATTGTAATTTCTATAAAGTAAGTGTGTAATAAAGTTTAGTCTGATATTAAATAAATGGGACCGGATGAGCCTCTCACCTAGGGGGGTAAGAACTACAGGTCAATAGATAGCTGCTGCAATATTAGCATCAGTGAGATGAGTATCCAGTTAAGAAAGGGTTAAACACTGTGTTGCCATCTTCAAGTAAGGAGAATTACAGGCAATGTTCTTCAGAATTTGTGTTTTATTTCCCACAGATGAAATCACCAGCGATGTCCAAGCCTTAAATAATTGTTTAAAGGGTGTGATAAAGAGATGTGTTCTTCAATTCCAGATCCTAAATCAGATTCAGGAGCGCATGGTCTCATGTCAGGAGACCGGGTGATCCTGAAAAGATGCGAGAAAGAGCCGTGAGCCGAGATTAGATGTCCGATCCAGCATCTCTGAATTACAGCAACTTCAGTGGAGACTGAGGGAAAAGGACGCGGCAACTGTTGGAGACTCCCCACCAGCAGATGATGAACTCCGATAATGATAGTCACTGACATACACCACGTAGTGATACACTGTCACATATATGACCTTATAACTCCACATTATGTCTGATATACATATGGAATATCCAAACTAAGGCAAAATGGTTACAGGAACATGAGATAAATGAGAACTCAGTGAGGGAGAAACATTCACGTTCCTGAGCAAACCATTAGTTCAAGAGTATAACACTGAGTATAACTGACATTACTCTAATAACTTGTATATATAGCCGTAAAAGCGCTATTTTATGTTATTTTTGAGGTAATCGGGTTAATGTGTAAAGGGAAAATGTTACCAAATAATCTTTGGTGGTAGAATATGGCCCTGAGACGGAAATGTCCATCCATGAGTGTTGTGATACAATTCTGGGTATCCAGGTAGGGAACTGAGGTGAAGCAGGTAGGAAAGTCCCGAGGACGCGGATAGCGCGATCCTATATACCTCCTGATATACCAAGAATTGTTCATAACAACTGTTCATGAGAATTGTTCATAGGAATGGTTCATATCGCATGTATTTGAAGCCAGAGATCAAGTTAAAGTAGGTTTTGAATCCTTTATCTCACCCCTAATGACCATAAGTAAGAATATAGTCCAGATCAATTACATCTATGATTAACCGGGATTCGTCAATTATACTACAGAAGACCTTCAAGGTTTAGCAGACCAACTAGGCCTTTCATCGATAATGGTGCTCCAAAATAGAATAGACCTGGGCATGGTATTAGCAAAATAATGAGGCATTTGTAAAATTGTACGAATATTCCAGATAATACAGGTCCCACCGGGAGGTTACAGCAGCCGTACAGAAACTGAACTCTCTACAATCAGGTGTAGAAGATCCCCGGGACCAATACTTTCTGTAAATGAAGAGATGGCTGGATTAGATAGGCTTTGTTATCCTTGTCATCTTAAATTATTGCAGCTATCATTGTTTGTTGTGTAAGTCTGTACCAAGGGGGGTTTTAATGGTTATCAATTCTCAGCTGGCGGGCAGAGTTGAAGGCACATTGGGCAGATGTGATAGGCTCTGGTAGGGATTGGTTAATAAAGTATTTAGGGGGGACTGTTAAGGAGAGCCTTAAGATCAAAATACTTCATTAAGCCTAAGACATAAGGGCATGGGAGAAATGATATATATAGAGTGTATTATTTTACATTGTATAAGTTGTGATTTAAACATGGCTGCCATTTCCTGCCACATCACACCATGTGCTGAGAGCAAGATGGAGTCTAAAGAAGTCTGACCAATCACCAAAGCTGGAGGTCAGGCAAGACGGACCAATCACAGAATAACATACTCGATCAAGACCACACCCCTTGATGACCTCATGGATCTGCCCATGGACTGACCGAGCCCCTTATTGACCATGGAACAATGAATACATCTGAGTAGGGCTGACCGAGCCCCTTATTGCCCATGGACCAATGAATACATCTGAGTAGGGCTGACCGAGCCCCTTTTTGAGTAAAAACCAAATGTCTTATAATAAACAGGCACTTGGAGCTTGGGTCTGACCAAGGAAGGGTGTACATCTGACTCTATGTGTCTGGTGTCTACTACTTTTCAATGCCGGCGCTTGGTCTATATTGATCTGGTCAGGAGCAGCAACTTGTTATTAATATTGTTATTAATTTTACCTTTACAACGGTACATAGGTCCGACATCCGTCTCCACTCCTCAGGTGTTATGTATGGAGTTTGACCCATTTCCCGATGGCTTAGGTGATGCAGGTAGTCCACAACTGCCCTCTTCTGCTCACATATCCTGACCAACATGTGCAGAGTTGAATTCCAACGCGTGGGGACATCACACACCAGTCTGTGGGCTGGAAGACGCAAACGGCGCTGAAAGCCGGCAAGGCCGGCTGAAGCAGCAGGTGACTTGCGAAAATGTGCAGACAGACGGCAAACTTTTACCAGCAGTTCAGACAGCTCTGGGTATGACTTTACAAACCTCTAAACTACCAGGTTGAGCACATGGGCCACGCATGGAACATGCGTCAGCTGGCCTCAAAGCTGCCACCAGGTTCCGGCCATTGTCACACATGACCTTTCCTGGCTTTATGTTCAGAGGTGTAAGCCAGTGATCTGCCTGCTGTTTCAGAGCTGTCCACACCTCTTCTGCATTGTGGGGTTTGTCACCTATGCAGACTGTTGCCGCTTTGCAGAGGCAGTGCTGCAGTGCTGCAGTGCTTCCAGCTTGGGACTGGTGTGGAGGGTACAGTGGATGAGGATGCGCAGGAGGAGGAGGCTGAGGAGCATGACATTCTGGAGCTGTAGAGTGTCGGTGAAACCCTGACAGAGGTGGGGCCTGCTATCCTTGGTGTGGGAAGGACGTGTTCTGTCCCTCGCTCAGACTGGGTCCCAGCATCCACAATATTAATCCAGTGTGCCGTCAAGGAGATGTAGCGGCCTTGCCCACAAGCACTTGTCCACGTGTCTGTGGTTAGGTGGACTTTGGCTGAAACAGCGTTGTTCGAGGGCACGTGTGATGCTGTTGGACACGTGGTTATGCAATGCGGGGACGGCACATCTGAAGAAATAGTGGCGGCTGGGGACCGAGTAACGTGGGACAGCAGCCGCCATCAGGTCGCGGAATGCTTCCGTCTCCTCCAGCCGGAAAGACAACATTTCTAGGGCTATGAGTCGCGAAATGTGATAATTCAGGACTGTGGCATGTGGGGCGTTGACAGCGTATTTGCGCCTGCGTTCAAATGTTTGCTGAATGGATAATTGAACGCTGCGCTGGAACAAGAACGTGCTTGATGCTAGTGTTATTTGTGCGTGGGCAACTTCAGGTGCAGGGCCGGAGGCTTGTTCGCGGCCAGCATGAACAGGGGATTGGCTCGCACGCACAACACGCGAAGACGTAGCAGTGACATCAGCAAGCACCGCTCCTCGACTCTGTTGTACTTCCCACAAAGTCGGGTGCTTGGCTGACATGTGCTTGATCATGCTGGTGGTGGTCAGGCTGCTAGTTTTCGTACCCCTGCTGATACTGGCATGGCAGGTGTTGAAAATGGCCTTTTTAGAGTCTTCTGGAGCCAACTTAAAAAACTCCCAGACTCTGGAAGACCGAACATTTGCACAGGCACCTTGAGTCGTGTTGGTGTTCCGGGGAACGGTTGGCTGCCTTCTGCCTGCGGACACGACCCTGCTTCGTACTGCCTGTTGGGAAGCTACGCCTCCCTTCCCCTGTGCACTGCTGGCCTTGCTCTGCATATCCTCCTGCCATGTTGGGTCAGCTACTGGATCATCCACCACGTCATCTTCCTCTTCCGCACCCTGATCCTCCTCCTGACTTCCTGGCAATTGTGTCTCATCATCGTCCACCCCTTGTTGATACACGTTGTCAACGTTCCGTTCGTGAGAACGTGGCTGCTCAAATATTTGGGCATCTGTACATACCATCTCCTCATCACCCACTTCAAGAGGAGCTGGCGACAGGCCAGATTC
The DNA here is from genome assembly GCA_033576535.1 of Allobates femoralis. Taxonomy (NCBI): domain Eukaryota; kingdom Metazoa; phylum Chordata; class Amphibia; order Anura; family Aromobatidae; genus Allobates; species Allobates femoralis. The sequence goes on from JARQOC010000005.1 coordinate 287,515,209, forward strand.
TGCGAATGGATACGTGAACAGCTCTTCCGAGTGTCCTAGTGTGGGATCAGTAATGTCCGTGGACGTGTACTCGTCCTGGTGGTAGGAAGGAGGATCAGGTTGGGAAATGTGCGGTGCAGTATCACGGCTACTGACACTTGACCGTGTGGAAGACAGGGTGTTTGTGGAGGTGCCCATCTGACTTGAAGCATTATCCGCTATCCAAGTAACAACCTGTTGACACTGGTCTTGGTTCAAGAGCGGTGTACTGCTGCGGGCCCCAAGAATTTGGGACAGGACGTGCGAGCGAGGAGATGTGCCCCTTTGTTGTTGCGAAATTAGTGCTTGCACACGACCTCGGCCTCTGCCTGCACCACCATCACGTCCACTTCCTTGCTCCTTGCCAACGCCCTTGCCAAAGCCCTTGCGCATTTTGCCTGTATACAGCGACAGGAGTAGGATTTTAGTCCCTAACCTGTATCAAGGTAGTAAGTACACCAGTCTGGTGACTGTAATGGTCACAGGAGATTAGGATTTTAGTCCCCAACCTGTATCAAGGTAGTAAGTACACCAGTCTGGTGAATGTAACGGTCACAGGAGATTAGGATTTTAGTCCCTAACCTGTATCAAGGTAGTAAGTACACCAGTCTGGTGACTGTAATGGTCACAGGAGAGTAGGATTTTAGTCCCTAACCTGTATCAAGGTAGTAAGTACACCAGTCTGGTGAATGTAATGGTCACAGGAGATTAGGATTTTAGTCCCTAACCTGTATCAAGGTAGTAAGTACACCAGTCTGATGACTGTAATGGTCACAGGAGAGTAGGATTTTAGTCCCTAACCTGTATCAAGGTAGTAAGTACACCAGTCTGGTGACTGTAATAGTCACAGGAAAGTAGGATTTTAGTCCCTAACCTGTATTAAGGTAGTAAATACACCAGTCTGGTGACTGTAATGGTCACAGGAGATTAGGATTTTAGTCCCTAACCTGTATCAAGGTAGTAAGTACACCAGTCTGGTGACTGTAATGGTCACAGGAGAGTAGGATTTTAGTCCCTAACCTGTATCAAGGTAGTAAGTACACCAGTCTGGTGACTGTAATAGTCACAGGAGAGTAGGATTTTAGTCCCTAACCTGTATTAAGGTAGTAAGTACACCAGTCTGGTGACTGTAATGGTCACAGGAGATTAGGATTTTAGTCCCTAACCTGTATCAAGGTAGTAAGTACACCAGTCTGGTGACTGTAATGGTCACAGGAGAGTAGGATTTTAGTCCTTAACCTGTATTAAGGTAGTAAGTACACCAGTCTGGTGACTGTAATGGTAACAGGAGAGTAGGATTTTAGTCCCTAACCTGTATCAAGGTAGTAAGTACACCAGTCTGGTGACTGTAATGGTCACAGGAGAGTAGGATTTTAGTCCCTAACCTGTATTAAGGTAGTAAGTACACCAGTCTGGTGACTGTAATGGTCACAGGAGAGTAGGATTTTAGTCCTTAACCTGTATTAAGGTAGTAAGTTCACCAGTCTGGTGACTGTAATGGTCACAGGAGATTTGGATTTTAGTCCCTAACCTGGATCAAGGTAGTAAGTTCAACAGTCTGGTGACTGTTATGGTCACAGAAAAGCTTGGATTCCGATCTGTATCACCCTGCCTATATCCTCCTAGATTAGTCCTGAGAAGGACTGTTGTGGTCAGCAGCAGTTTGCAGCCCTGCTCCAGATCTACCTATGAGGGCCGCAAATCTGTCCCTAAGCAGCAGCAGACACTCTCCCTACACTCACTGTCTGGATGCCTGTGTGCAGAGCACAGAGCGGCCGGGTCTTATAAAGGCTCGGTCACGCTGTGCAGGCCGGCCAATCACTGCAATGCCACAACTAACAGGGCTGTGGCATTGCAGTGGTCTGCCAGCCAATCCCTGCATGTGGGCTGGCTCTCAAAAGAGCGCCAACATGCAGAGATGACGACCACGAGCACAGCACGAGTATCACGAGATTACTCAGTGCTCGCCGAGTAGCCCGAGTACAGTGATACTCGTGCGAGTACCGAGTAGTGGCGAGCATGCTCGCTCATCACTAGTCGCAACATTACATGCAATTTCACTTGCAACTTACTGGTTGCAGTGAAATCATGGACACATTGTTACATTTGTACACAGCAACAAAATGGAACAATGTGTTCATGATTTCACTGCAACCAGTAAGTTGCAATGGAAATTGCATGCAATGTTGCGACTTGGAAAGGTACCTTAATGGCCGCTTTACACGTCCCGATATCGTTGTCCAACAACGATAAAAAGTCATGTGGTTCGGCCGTTGCTGCCGATATCGTTCGTGCGTTGTGTGGTGTAAATGTGCAATGCGATGCAAGAACGATGCCAAAACGATATCGTGCAGGCTCTCCAACTGCCCGATATTGGATGGACGATCTGGCAGGATCGTGCTGTGTGACAGCCCAACAACAATTTGGAGCACAACTTGCCCTATTCACTCCCATGTTAAATGGTCGTTCCCTGGGTCGCTCGTACGAGGGGGCGTATACATCGCAGTTGTGTTGCCTGCCGATATCTCCCTGTGTAACATCTCCTATGCGATCTTGGACTAGGGCCAAAAATGTGCGTGTTCCCATGCTCCCGTGCCGTTGTATCCAATATCGGAACGATATCGGGACGTCTAAAACGGCCATAAGAGTTACTTTCCATACTCATACTAGGCAAAAGGAAAAATAGTGTAAAAGCGTTATTTATGGAAAAAGGAAGGTTTAATTTAAAGAGAATCTGTCAACACGCTTTTGCTAGTTAAAGTAAAGGCATGGTCATAATAGCACTGTTATGCTGAAGAAATCAGTACCTTTCGTGAAGAAATCCAGTTTGGGGTTGTTCAGTAATCTGCTTAGAAGTTTTCACGTAATAGGATTTAGGTGCACAGTGGTGGGACTGTGGGTAAGGTCTCCGTCTCCTGCCCTGGCCCCTCCACCTACCTCTGGTATCTCTGCTTTCTGAGTGACATGCCTCCTGTTTGAAAATCTGCACCCGTGCCATTCTTATGTGGTACCCTGCCCTAACAGGTGGCCACAGAACTATCAAGTGCATGAAGGGATTTCCACAACAGGTAACCTACACACTCAACACTTTCCACCCCAGGACTGTAGGGGGAGCTCCACTTGCTGCCTTTAAGCAAGATCCCCTATAAATATCGGTGCTAGGGGCGGAGTTAGGCAGTGCAGCTCCAGAGAGGACTGTGAAGTGTTCAGTATGGAGCAGTACTGAGGAAGACTACCTGGCGACGGAGCTGCGCTATGCCCGAACCAGAGGACAGCCTAGCCAGAGTGAGGTACCCGAGAGTGAGGGTTGGAGGCAAGGCTAGCGAGAAAGAAGCAGATTGGGGC